>QEWY01002553.1:654398-688015 GCA_006503575.1 Baylisascaris schroederi | reverse complement strand
TATATATATATTTGTATTTGTATTTATATTTATACCTATAGAACTACTTCTTGCCCAGTAGGTTCAAGTGGTGAGCAACTGAAGTAAGAATTAGGAAGTTTCCTGATCATAATGAACACCATGAGACAATCCCAGTTTTAGTAAATGAGTTAGTCTATGAAATTCGCAAGGAAATGCAGGCAGTTGAATGCGTCGAGACGTCTGCTTCTAGAATATTTTTTTTGCCTACCACATTTCATTTTACAACAAGCGGGTCGCGAAAATGGCAAAGGTTACCGGGCAAACTTGACTGAGCAGTGAGATCAGCTGAAATGTGGGTGTTTTATTACTTATAGACGATCATGCCTGATGCACTTCTAGACATCCTTGCACATTCAAAACATTGCTTAGTGCAATTCATTGAAAATATTTAAATACGTTGCGTGAAACATTTCCATTAAGCAATGTTTTTACAATGTTTTTATATTTTTCACGCTGTCCGCGGTGCGCTTTATTCGTTTCAATGAATTCCGCTGGTGGAACGCTGAAGGCAGGAGTGGCACGATACGCGCCAGATAGCCGGCACGATACATGCTTTTCTAATTTCATTTGCGTGGATGCAATGTTTGGGGAAGTAGAAGGTCACGTCTACGTCGGTGACCAAGTAGTCTCTCTAACAATACTAACGGCGAATGAAGTAGACGACGAGAAGCAACTTAAAGAAGCTTCAATCCATTAGGTGATAAAATTCTTGATAATAAAGTGCCTATGAAAAAAGGGCAGATCACTTTCATTCTGCTGTCATATTTGCAGAAATATTCGAAAACAGTAAATGTTTTTTTGTTGGTACAAGTTAATGAGCAGAAACTAATAGTGACCCGAAAGGCCGTGAAGCTCTTTTGCATCGCATGCCTCCCTAAAGAATTTGACAACGCGTAGGCTTTGTTGATGCTGTCAAAAAAAATATATGAGCTGGAATGAAGGCGCCTAGATCACGTGACATGGATTGAAGATGACAGATCGATCTTCAAGTGTACTATCTAGAATTCATTAGACCGAAACTGCCTACTGGGCAGACCAAGAATCAGATGGGTGTGCCCAGTTGTGAATATGTGCTCTCATGGATGCTCGTAGCAAGCCTAAAATCGGCATGCATGACGAGAACATAGAGCAGCAGACAGCGACATGCGTTCTGTGATTCGCACCTGAAGAAATGCAACAGTCGGAATTATGCGTTATTACAAGTTATTAATTTAAGTGTTTTGTTAATATTAATGCAAAATTGCAAAATTGTTGATGAGTCAGTTATCATTAAGTGGGAAAACATGTCTTGGAAGGCAGAAGAGATAAAAGCTTTTTTGCTTCTATTCGCAACCCCAATCAATTTTACGACTTACAGGAAAGAATTCAATGCGCGTAGCAATGGAACTATAATTTAATTCATTCGAGTGCTAGTGAAAATCCTCTGCAAAGAATTCGATTTTTGTAGCTCTATTCGTATACAGCTAATATCAGCTATAAAATGCTTCAAACAGGTAGGTCGCATGAATGTTGGTACATAAAGCAGTCATACGATTTATACTGTTTCCCTTAAATTTCACACCATTACCACTAGTGATTCCCGGGGTAGTTTTGTCGGGCAGATAAGTAAATATTACACAAGAAAATTTGTAACTGTTTGTCACTGTGTGGTCTGTAAGTGCAAAATTCCGCAAAAGCGTATAAAAGAAGAGTTAATTATAAGTTGATGGTTGGTTGAATTGCTGTTTACTTTGAGATGAATTATAGGGTGAAATAGATTAACCTTAATGAGCGTTTGGCAGAATGTTTTCACGACGAAATTGGCTGTTATTCAAAGAGAATTACTCAGCATCGCAACGAACAAATTACTCAGCCATTCACTTAGATATGTAAAGGTCATTGCAACTATGTCTTCGACAGCAGAATCATATTTTACTCTATTCAGTGCTTCATATTCTAAAATCTGAAATAGTATTCAAATTGATGTGATAATTGATTTTTGAAACCTTTCACACACTGATATGTAGAAGTAATTAATCAATTGTTTCTACTATAGCACTCTGTACTAAAATATACCGAAGAAGTTATTTGGAGAAGTTGCACTTCTATCTATTGCATTTGTAACGCTGCTATTATCTACATTAGGTGCGAAGAACTTCGATGTAAATTCACGTTGCCTGCACGAGGAAATATAAGTTTCCTATTCTATAAGGAATTAGCGATTGATAGTAATATGTTCCATCCTAAATTCTCTTATCAGCTGTTTGGTTTTTCTTTGTCATTTGTCTTAGATATTATTTATTGCAACGGAGTACTTTGTGTTTCGATCTATAATGCGTTTCGATTTTTTTATTTTTATTGGCTTCATTGTACAATTGGTGGAACATGATCGCTTCTACATATAAATTCAATGCGTTCTACAAAGTAACTTGGATTTCGCGAAATCTCCCTACTCTTTGCATATTCGAGAAGCAAACATTTGATTTTAGGATCTTTGTCATTTGTCTTAGATATTATTTATTGCAACGTGTTCTAATTGTGTTTCGTTCTAATTGCGTTTCGATCTTTTTATTTTTTATTTGCTTCATTGTACAATTGGTGGAACATGATCGGTTCTATATATAAATTCAATCGTTCTATAAAGTAACTTGAATTTCGCGAAATCTCACTACTGTTTGCATATCCGAGAAGCAAACATTTGATTTTAGGAGTTGAAATCATAACGTTGCTAGTAATCAAAGCTCAATCAGGCAAATTCAAATATAGAGGTCGCACATGCTCAATCGGTAGAACAATGAAAACTACATCTTTACAAATGTTAGTGACTTGCATCAACTTAAATTTTTAAAAATCATTGACACAATGCAATTTCTGCAGTTTCTAGGATTACTAATGAGGAATTCTCGCATGTCTGTATTATATTGTGAGTAAAATCTAGTGAATTTGCCTACAAGTGGGCCAAAGAATGAGTTTATTTCGTAAACAACAAATATTTTATTAAATTTCGTCGGATTAGTATGGGACCTCATTTCGTCGGAAAATGATGATTCATTTCATTTTACATAGAATCGAATAGTTTCAACAAAAGGAGTGACTTTTTATTGCGATTCATTGCTGCTCAGAAAACATTCCCACTTGAATTGGGCAGAAAATTGAGTAAAATTTCACTGGCGTTTAGCATAAAACTGTCCGCAAATGAATCATAGCACAATCATTCCTACACGTATATTTGTGTATCGCTTGTCGTTGATTCTAAGTCGTGAACCAAGGTTTCGGCGATGAAGTATGGTGATATTTCTTACATTGAGGTTGCTTCCGGCAATCCGGTTCAGTACAACTTGTTATCTCACTTACATGCTATTGAAGTTTGAAGGTGATGCAAAATTTAAAATTATAACCTTTGAGTGAATGACTTGAGGCCAATAGAAGCACTAAAGTTTGCCTTTAAGCTGGTAGGATGTGAAATATTGCAGTGGAATTCACAAAGGTCAATGAGTTCCTTAAATGCGTTAGAACAATGGCAAAAATCCTAAGAATACATTCTTCTATAAAGTTGGCCAGCCAATTACACAGTTTTCCAACATGTGAATTTCCTCTGGTTGTGCTGTTCCAACAATGAAATAGCTTTCAGTTGCAAATTTATTCACGCTTCCATACGTTAATAATTCATATGGAAAGCGGTGAGCCATAGCGAGATTTCCAATGAAAGGTATATAAATTATACCCACTAAAACCTATGGCGATAGCTTTCGTGGCTCGTAAATCGATGCCTCTGGCCATACAGACAGACCCACATCTACATAACCAGCCTTTAAATACGATGTCCTTATGCAAAATTAATTGCATGAAAAAGAGTTCTGATTGCAGATGTGGTAGACTGCAACTTCTCAAAAGGTAGTTTTACTAAATACCTTAACATCTGTTCTGATTTTGGGTGGACATTTAGTTCAACAAAATGAGCATGCAAACCTCCTTAATATACATTTTTCCCCTTAAATTGGAAAAAAAGTTTTGTTTCTAAACATGTCGCATTCTCCCGCAGTGAAAAGCAATACGGTTTTCGCGTTCCTGGCTAATATTTTGCAGACAATAATTTTTTTTCGCCGATCGGAAAAGCTCTGCGGATAGAAAGGCGATCGAAGGCGGATACGTCAAAGTTTAGAAGAAAAAAATTTCGGGATGGAGATTCTCTTCCTGTCCGATGTTGAAAATTCGTCTGTTTTGCGCCGAATGCTATTCGATGTGTAATGCATAAAAATGATGACAATGAAATGTCTTTCTGCATGAATTAGTGAACTGAAATTCTATGGCATTAAACGGCACTATAAGTTAAGCATTCAGCATCAATCACACCATTGATGTTCAATGCGTTAATCATTTACGGTTGTAAACGTGCTCAATAAGTATTCATTAAGCGCACTCAGCACTTTGTTAAGCAAAAAAAGTCATGTGGCTGCTGAACATTGGACAGCGCAGTGTGGTTCAATTAAAATCACTAATTGCCTTCGGGGCAAAAGCTCGCTCGGAGATCCCCTTAAGCAGCGAAGGGCATTCGATTTGCATTGTTACTAGCGGTTCATCCTAGCTTCGAACAATCGCAGCAAGCATCTCGCATCTTCCATGTTTTTAATAGGAAGCTTTTAAAAATTTCTTTCATTTTGAATTTGGCCGTTTGCATTTTTTGAATCCGGTTCGGCACAGTCTATTGATCGACCGGCAGAGCATTTTTGCGGTCTGCATTTGAATTTAATACGCTAGATACTATGAACCAAAATCTGGTGAAGACTGCTATCGCGATTTGTAGATTTTGAATCCAACGACTGTTCTTTAGGTTGCAATAAAAAAAAAAGAATGGAAGAATGCAGATCACTTTTGTTCAGAACGCCAAATATAAGGGTTTCGGGCCCCGTTTTCTTCATCTTCTGTCCTTAATTTGTCCCTAAGAGACCCGGAAATCCATTTTCTTTCGAGGCTCGACCATATGCTGTGTAACCTGGCAAGAAGGCGAGAGGTTAACGTTGTTACTATGCCTTAAAAGTCAGCAGTAGTAACGGCGGAGGGGATAACATGAAGGCAACGGTGGTGGAGGAGTGTCATCTCTCCGACTGAGCATCCACGCGAATAGTGTCACCTCCGCACCAACCAGCACTGGGCACCCCTCACACCCGAGTCACTTCGCGATTCCACTGCGAAGCGCCGATGTCCGAACACACCCTGGCTAAGACGACATCCCACTTAGGCAGTTAGAAGCACACTGACTGCCTGTAAATAAAACCGCTCTCCTTTTATACGCACGCACCTTTTAACTTAAGGCATTTGATGAGAATTTGCTCCGAATTAAGATCACTACTTCTGTGCTCTGTACGAAATTTGTTAATCTACAATTTAGTGATCACCCTTTGCAAGAATTGGAGCGTAGATAGTCGTTTGAAAGATAAGGATTACCTTAGTTTGAAGTACTGATTGTAAAATTTGGTTCAAGAGGGGGGTATAGGCCTACTGAATAGGCTTAAAAGCGTTCTTAAATAGGTCTTAAAAGGTTTGCCAATGGATGGCATGGTTAAAGAGGTGATAACTCAGCGTCTCCATTATTTCGTGGCAGTTAGATTTTTTGGAATGCCATAATGGTCTGTTTTTGTTCCGTGCTTCCTCTTTAGGCAGAATAAATACGTCAATGAGTTTTGTGTAAACACTTCATTAGACGCAAATATCTACGAAATGCTAACGAATTAAGAGCTACGTCATTAATGAATTATTTATTATTGACGCAAATTTTTTTAGATTTAAATTTCAGCACAATTTTCTCTTCTCTTATGGTAGAATTGGTTAAATTGCCAAGTGGACGATATTTCAAGTCTATCAAAATAACGATAAAGTTTTTTTAAATGTAAATGCTCATGAGGTGATTTTAGGATAATATAACGCAAATGAGCACCTGCTCCAAAAGCACTTTTCAGAAAAAGTAAACTTGAGTGCGAAATTTCAGCTCATATCTGTTTATATGAGCGAAGATGTATTTGAAAGTTTTTTTTTTTTGATTGCTTATTTGGGGCGATTGCTGTGTTCAGTGCAATACTAGAACGGATTGAGGACATGGAACTTCACGTCGAAGAATCTTCTTTCGCATAAATTGTCGATAAAAATTTTGCACACATCTTAGAAATGTTATCTACAATTTCGTATTGGTACAGTGCATTCATTCTCTGAAAATTTTTTATAAATAACGAACGAAAATATGAGATCCTATAGAAATTTTGCAGAAAATTCAAAAATTCAAAATTGTTGTCGGAAAAATTTGCCTCGTAAAAAAGTTCGGAAAATTTTTTATGTTTGCACAACGGGATCATCGTACAGAGTTAAATAATACCTACGCCTTTATGACCAAGTGTTTTGAAAAATATCTATAACTTGATAGATATTTGCATATTCATCGCGTTTTCGTTAATCTCCTATTCGTTATATTATTTTTAGAATAGGCGCCACAAGTAAATTGGAAATAAATTTGAAATGTCCCTGTTTATTTCTAAAATCGATTGATCACTCGAATTGAGCAACTTCCATTTTAATTTCCTTCTCATTCTATTCAATGCGCTTCTGCGGTCCCTATTCATAGCACCTTTTAAACTTAATCATAACTTTAGTCAATACTGGAAACCAAATGCACAGTATGCGAATAATATGATGGCCTAACCATCATTACGTCTCTCTCGGTAGATTTTACGGGATCTTAGTTCAATCTTTGTTTTTACTTATTAATAACTTCCGTTTATTCACCTTATAACTAACTTCTACCGAGGTTTCCATTATTTTAGAAGCGGATGATCGCATGAGCAACGAAAAAGAATTAAGAAGCGTTCTCGAGAGTATTGTAATAAAGATGGAAACCATCTTTATTAGCTCTCCACTTTCTGTTGCTCATTTCTGCTCTCCCTTCCCTTGAATTCTTATTTTCTTCAGTCAGCATACATCAATTTAACCTTTGACCCTGTTCAGTGTTCTTTGATCGCTATAATTGTATCAGGGCCTGTCCATATTGCAACAAAAGAACGTGAACCTTCAGTGCTGACTTAAACGTCACTTATACACTACAGTGTGCTTTTACGTTCCTCGTTGTTATTCATTTATTTTCATGCCCGAAATAAAAGTTATCCTAAGGTATTCTACACAATCTTCCATGATTGTTGCTTTTATAACTTATGCAAATAAAGATCAGTATAACATATGCGATAATTCGAGAAGACTATTTTCTCATAGCGATTTCTTGAGGCAACTGAAAAATTGTATATCATCACACTTTCATATCACATAGTTGTCCTCATGTTGGGTTTCTTGTGAACAACAAAAATTTTATTTGAAATATCGATGGAGGAGAAATCGAGTTCTCAATTTCATTGAATTTATCTATTTTATCCTCTATATTAAGTATCATATATGATATATTACTATTTTTATTAATATTAATATGTAGATGTGAAACTTATTTCGAAGCAATGAACGCGTTAAAATCGCTATATGGAAGTCGTGTTGCGTTGAATGCGCAACGTGATGTTGCTTTTCTCTTCTCTTATGCAGTAATTTTGAAAGCGGCTCTAAAGTATATAGATAGATCTGTTGAAAGCGATACAAACTCAAGCTCATCAATTTAACTTGTAAACGCAATAGATGTGTGTGCTTCGCGAAACTTTTTTGTTGCTTTTACGAGCGATTCCCTCGAGGATTAAATGCCAATTCGTTGGACTTTTAAAACAGATTGCATCATTCCACTTGTAAACACCATCATTAATCCATCAATATTCAAATATGTAAATGTGCTTATAGACGATATTGCATTCAATTTAGCATATATGAGTCTTGATAAAATATACGATGCATTGGTGATGTTGTGAATCAAGATGGAAAATGAGGTTTAAATCATTTGAAATATTGCTTCTATCAATTGCCTTCTTCCTTCCTAATTTGATTTCCTGATTGATGATAATATTAAAAGTGAAGACTCAAGCCAAAGAGATGCAACGGCTTCACTTCGGCTTGAGCCACAGCTTTCTTCCTGTGTCGTATTCAAAAAATTATAAACAGCAATCCACGCACGATTTTTCACAAACAAAACACCTGAAATACGTCGTTGAATTGTTTGGAGCTTGAATCTCATTCGCTTTGATTTTGAACTCTGTTAGGTTTGCTTTAGATGCTAAAGTTTCGCTCCCTCCCATTGGGAACTGCTTCGTTCATTCTTGGCGACTTTTTGAACGACAATCTTGGTGTATTCCTCATGAAGTACTCGTTCATATTCCTTCTAGAATCGAATGACCCATGACCCTGCATCTCTCTGACCAATATTTTTATTCGCATTTTATCTGTAGTTGCGGCTGTGAGTGCACATTTATACACTAGGCATGAGTGAGGAGTCGCAAATTATAAAACGCCTGTTATTGGTCCTATGTATTCACATCTGTTTTTTGCCTTTTTATAATATTACTCATTCTTACCCAAATAGCAGGGCTATTTTTTAGTCTGAAAGCTCATTGATGTGCACCTATTATATTTCCAAATATAATTGAATTTAAGGAGATGAGTACTGTTTTTCTAGTGAAAAGATTTTAAAAAGATTCTTCTAATGAAAGCTAATCGTGAAACATGGAATAATCTGAATCTTCTTGAGGCTATTGTTGAATTTGTTCGTTAATTTCTTTAAAATTTATCTCACGTTTCTATCTTTCTAATTTTACGCAAAACAATTGCAGCACTTTTTATCTGCTATATATGTGATCTCAACGCTGCATACGTTAACAGAAAGAAAACCGAAAAGACGCTTTTTAATGGTGTTATCATAATACTGGTGGTGCAAGATATTTGAAACTGTTTACTGTAATAATTGAATATGAAGCAAAATTTGGCAGATCTTTTTATTAGTTTAATATCTCATTTGGTTGATTTTAAATTCCTCTTGTGGGAATTTTCCATTTTGGATTCAATTCTTGAGAAACCTTTTATGGTATTTCTTTCCTGTCGTCGTTTTGCTCAGAGTTGATAAGAACTGATACTTCAAGCTGCTGTATGATGTTTCCAGGCATGAATATCCATGTCTATATAGCTGATAGTTTCAACTCATAATTCAAAAAATTTGCAGCGATGAAATTTATGGGTATATCCCATACTGTTGCTTAGCTATTTCGATCCGATTTTTGCCTTCTTTATAGTTATTAGCACTCAGATATGCTACAAAATTTGAAAAAACCCATTTAGTATTATTTCGTTGTCCTGTAAATATAACCGAGTCGATGGTTTAGCCAGTACGCGATTGCAGTCATTAACCGTTAGCAAGTTGTTTTCATGGGGAACGATGCTAAAGGGTGTTACAGCGATAGACGGACGACCGAGGATAAGAGGTCGAAGCGCGAGGGGAGAGTTGCAGTGTTATGCCCTTCTTTGCAGCACACCTTGCAGTAGAACGTTCGAAACATTTATGTGCCTTATTTTTGTATTTCTAGGATATCGTGAGTGGGCATTCATCAACCTGATTAGGTTGTTATTGTTTTCTTATTTCAAAAGTTGAGATAATCGAACAAGAAGAGGGACTGAAAACACGCATCCATCAATGCAAATATGAAATCACCTAAGATTTGTTCACATAAATTTGCCAAAATGTATGAAAACATAGCGAAATATTTTCTAAACTATGACAAGAGTATTGATGCGAATAGCATTAATGCATAATGAAACGTCAAATCGACACTTGAGTATTTGTTGCTATTCTAATATTTATGCAGTTTTATCGAAATAGCCGCACTCATATAACTAATATTTTTCTAAACTATGACAAGAGTATTGATGCGAATAGCATTAATGCATAATGAAACGTCAAATCGACACTTGAGTATTTGTTGCTATTCTAATATTTATGCAGTTTTATCGAAATAGCCGCACTCATATAACTAATACCAAATGCTATGTCATCTCACTTCTTTTACTGCAGTGCAGAACGCACTATGGCTTTGACATGCCTGTTTGTATGTATATTCAACCAAAATACACTTAAGAAACGTGTAGCCTCATGAAAGCAATAAGTATTTTTCGATAGCTCTAGTCTTCTTCCATTGTCTACTAACGTTTTATCTAAAGTGATTCTCGCATCAGCTATCATTCATGCGTCGCCTTTTTCTATTATAAATCTGAGGAAAATCAAAAGCTTAGGATTTTGCAGGTATTATCTTCAACACAAAAAATTAGAGTGCATCATGAAAAGCGATAAAATAGAAGATGAGGGAGAGAGGCGGAGAGAAAGAGGGGCGGAGGGATGTGATATAATCGCATATTTATCCAAGCCATTCCGTTTTCTTCTCGTGATCTCTACTTGCTTGCCAAGCAATCGCTAGTTCCGCAATGATAGCCAATAAGAATATTCAATGAATATTCTGAAATTAATCAAACTCAACCTAAAATTGTGTTGTCAAGGATATTATGGGCTAAAAGAAACGTCTTTGGCTAGCAGAAATAGGTATCTAGAAAAAGAAATTAGATTAGTTTTTTTCCGGTCTATCCATGATATAATCGTTTATAGTAGATTTTAGATATTAATATTGGTTAATAGAATGAACAAATATCTGTTGAAAACTTAAGCGGTGAACATGTACTGATGCTCGTGTATAATACTTTGGTGTTTCACTAAAAAGCCAATAAAATTTTTGTATGATCAAAATTGAAGTGATATTTTTTTCACCGATTTAGTATCTGAGGCAAACTTTTGTTTTGCTTTACTTTATTTGGTATTTGAGGCTGTTTTCTGTTGATCAACTAATTCTGAGCGCTCTGCTTTTTGAAATGTTTTTTCTCGTTTGTGGTTAGCTTTAGTTTAGCCTATTCATTGTCTCTTCTAAAGATTGCAAGATAATAAGCTGAAATATGGAGGAATTTTTCTAAAGCTGCAATTGTTTCTTTTCAAATTTTTATTTTTTGTTTTATTTTACTTCATTTTTTTATTGTTTGTTGTTTATTTTATTTTATTTTATTTTATTTTTTTGATATATCGTCATATTTTTGTGAAGCATTCGTTCGTTATTTGACTGATTGTGCTGCTTGAAGCATTCGTTCGTTATTTGACTGATTGTGCTGCCGCGGATGTAAATGAATACTGCGCCGAAGAAATTTTAAGCACAAATTCAAAAAGAATGCTTGAATTGCGTCGATTGTTGTGAACCGCATAACGTTCATCTTTTCCTCTTCTCTACTCTCGTTTATTTTTATCGTAATTGTAGTTACAATATCGAACGTTGTTTAGCCATTTCTGAGCTCGAGTTTCTTAATATTATTATTACCATAATATCTCTGCCAAAATAAATGTTTGAAGTGAAATCCTTACTTTGTTGCTACTGCTCCTACTCGTGGGGCTAACTTCGGTCTATTTTGCTGTTATTTTTTATTTGTTTGTCTGCTAATAAGATGAAGCATTAGCATACTTTTTTGATAATACTGTCATTCCTGTTAGGATCATCTGTGAGATGTTGAAGCTTAAATATGCCAAGAATTACTAATCAATTCGTTTTGATTCTTAACCGGATACTACCTAAAAAGCGAATTTTCGATGTCACATATAAGCAATTGCTTCTATGTTAGAAAGAGTTTTTCGGCGTTCGATCAGTCTTTTTTTTTTTGCACAGCTAATCGATTCTTGCACATTTATTTGCAGTTTTTTTTTCGTTCATTTTCTCATTAACTTCATTCTATGTATTGTTTGTAAATTCTTGCAATAAATTATCCATACGGCGTTTTTAAAGGTGCTTTGTTCTTTGCGAATCTATTCATCTTTGACGGCATCAACACTTTCAATCACTAAAGCTAAGCTCCTTCAATATGCTATACATAACATCCTATACTATTTTTCGTCGCCTTACGCATTCAATTCCTTCAATATTTATAGAATTTATGCTTAATATCTCATAGAATTTTTCATGCTGTCTTTTTTCGATCAGATTCGACGTAGAGATGAATGACTTTATGACTAAACAATTTTCCAACGAAATAGTTATAGTTTAGAAATAGTTTAGCCTATAATTAACCGCTATATCTATACTTTTTTAAAGAATAGCATAAATGATCGGTGTAATCGATAGAAGTGTAGTGGCAGCATACTCGATGCTCATCTCATTTATGTGTTGGATTATTGGGATCTATAAATGTTTTCTTAAAATTTACTCACTAATCACTTATGACTGAAAGTAGCAATCAATTTTCGTATTTCTCACTCCCATGGTTCCCTAATTGAAAGTGATTGCATAGATGCCTACAGATTATAGCCGTATAGAAACGCTAATTTTCATATCATAATGGCTGCGTTCTCAAATGGTCACTTTTAGCACTAATAGATTATTCTTTACTTACATATAGAAAATCTGTTAAATATAACAGTCCAAGTGTTCTTTTGTCTCATTCGTTTCCAATTGGTTTTATCTTTATTTCGCCTTTCGAAGTGAATATGACCGAATTTGAAAACGACAAACCCCAGGGAGAGTTGTGGAAATTGATTTGACGGCCATGAAAATATCAATGCCGACAACTAAGAAAAAGCTTTTTGCTCAAAATGAGGATCTGCTTTAAGAAAAACCCACATGAAAACGATATCATTCTTGAGAAGGTCGGGTGCGGACAAAATGCGAAAACTGAGATGAATAAAATCCCCCCCTTCGCGTCCCCTCTCATTCTACTTCGTCACCGAATAATCCAATAAGTAAAAAATATCTGATTCGTCGAAACTATCAAACACAGAATTTCTAGATAATCTTTGCACTTTACATTTTAGACGAGATATTCATGCTTATATTGCGTAATATGTATCTGTTTTCCTATAGAGCAGTTGAATTTTTTTCGTTTTTCTCTCTTTCGTCCCATTTACATAGATTCTGTCGTTTGCGTAGTACCGACGCGCATAAGGGAATATATTGGCTTAGATTTCGTGCAGTTTTTTGTCTATAAATGTTGAAAATGCGCAATGCGTAAATTGTGCTGCAAAATTGTATTGCACGGCAACACTTTGACTTTTATAGCCTCTGATATGAAGGAAAATTTCCGTTGTGATGTTTGCCGAACGAATATGTGGATTGTGCAGTCAGTGAGATCAATCATTGCAGCGACTTTTCTTTTATTTCATCCCTTATTACATTTTCTCAGCAAAAAATGAAAAAAAATGAAAAAATGAATGACGTCATATTCGCTTTAAATTAAATCATCACGCCCATTGAACGATGCTAATACAAATATTAATAATTGGCCGGAAATGTTTTTTTGGGAACTAAATAGATAACCGCTTACAACAGCTATATCATTTCTAAATTACGCGAAAAACAAAATTTCTTTGTCCTTTTCTAGAAATTTAATCATTTTTTGACTTTTTTTTTCTGAACGCAGCTTCATATTAGTGTTTTCAGCTGTATGGGCAATTGATAAAACGCACTAAGAAGGCCGATCAACCTGGCCGATTTTTTGTCGTTCCGCTGTCTTTTCTGTTGTTTACCTCTGTGCTCCTATTCGGGCATCTTCTTCATATCTTCCCACTCCGGAACAATGAAATGAAAAGCAAAAAAAAACTTTACAATCGATCCTATTTGTAACAGTTCTAAAATATCAAGCGTCTTCCAAGTAGTACATTTTCATTGACTAAGTACTGATAGATGTTGAGACTTAATAGAAAAGGCAAACTTCCCACACTTCCTTAGCAGTATATGTGAGCATTTTCGATGCAATTTTGCACTTGAATGGCACCGGAAGTCGCAATAGCCGCCATCAGTGCTGTCATTACTGTCGTTGTTGTCGACTGTTGCAATAGCGGCTTAAAACATATGAGATAGAACGCAACATTCACTGCGGCTTAATCAGAGGCATCTACACGCAAAAACCTCATACATGCACTGAAGTGCACCGTTTTCCACATTCCGAACCCATCATTTAGTAGTTAACTGTACTGAAACCTCCTTCACCGGCGCTTCCCTTCAGGACTCCGATGCACGAACTCTACCTGTCCAGGGCACTTGCAATACTCTAAACAAGCCAATATGCTTGAACTCACTGGAATGGGATGCTGTGCCAAAGCTGCGGACTCAATCGTGGTGGGTGCCTAAAGCAATAAAAGTTTTTCGAAGGACACTCTGTGATAACCTACGAACACAATGTTCTTCTGCCAAGGGGAAGTTGAAAACCTGCGGTGACATAAAATAAATACGTCGATGGTTAATTCTATGATCTTGATTAACAATAGACAAATTTCTTTCTCGCGAGCAGTTGACTCCATCACGCTATTCAACAGCTGGTGGCAAAATTCATTTTTCGATGGTTTGACCTCTAGAGGTCTAAGACTGCGGTATGGCGGAACATTTGCACATTCATCGATGAAATTTGAATTTGTTCGATCTCTGTCTGTAAACGTGATAAAAATTGCCGATCAGACCTGATCAAAACTGTGAAACTCAGCTCCAAATATTAAAGGGAGGACGCGCTGCATTTCGTAATTTCATGGGGGAAACCTATTTGTTTCTGCTGCTGAGAGGTAAAGGCAGCCGGACCATCGAACGGTTGAACAGTGGATGTTTTCTAGCGTTTGAGTTGGTCCAATTTAAACCGGAAGCTCATCTTTAGGCCAGCCTTGTGCTTGTGTAAAGTTAGCCTCATGGACAAGCAATCTGTATTTGCAATGAGCGCTATGATGGCGCCATTTCTATACACCTGCCTGTCTTCACGATACGGATCACCGACACAGTCTCAACTCGCAGATCACCGAAGCAATGAGATGCGTGATTGATCGATTGCAATCGACAACATCGGTTGATTCAAGTCCTACACCTGCATTCAAATTGATACTTTATTCTTGAGAAGGATTAAAAGTACTCAAAGATGGGAAAAATTGCGCAAATTTTGGACGAAGTGGTGGTCTTCATAAGGCCTAGCGTCCTCTTATTATTCGACAATACGCACAACGCATTCTTTTAGATTTTCTGGAATTCGACAACGAAATTTCCATCATGAAGGCACATTTCATTCATCAGCACTGTAGATGCACAAGTGACAATGGCGAGATGTGATGATCATGTTCTCAACATCCTTCAGTGATTAAATGCCTCAAGAACTATTTGGGATGCCTTTAGTGGGCTCTAAATTAGCAGTCCATCACTCCTCGGAAAAATGAAAGCATTTATTAAACAAACAGTAGGACTGCAAAGCCGATGAGAATTTATGAGTGGCTAAACACCAAAGCCTTCAATTCCCATTTTTCGGATGTTTTATATCGACGGCAAATCCACGGCAGCTGAGAATGGCTCATCCTTTCTGCGTCACTGCCCCTTTACTGGGCTTTCTCTCATATCGGGCTTTTTCGGTTGTTTCGAGTTTAGAAAGCGTTCGAAGTATGCTTGTTTAATATTCTAGGCTATTGCGCCATCTCTTTCATTAGTACGGGTGGAACTCCAACCTAATGTTCTATTTTGCTTCGCTAAACAATCGGTTCATTAGCTGCTCTTTGTTCCTCCTTTTTTTTCGATAATCGGTGATGTAACACATCGTCCAGAAATGTAATGAACCTACGACTGGGGATATGGTCGCTGAATGGCGGTCTAATTACGTATAAACTCTACAAATTGATTCGGGAATATACAACATTGCACCCTATCAGCTTCATTATGATCACATTAAAAATTTCGATTTTGCGATTTTAAACGTGTCAGCTATGGGAACGCTATTCCTACGCTGTTTGCAAGCATCCGAAAAAAGACTGTTTCGATGTGCACCTTATTTGGCTGTCATATAGTAGGAACTGGTTGTTTAAGGTTTAAGCATCTCTGCCAATCTACGCTCATTTGGCTCATTAAGATTTACCAACGGCTTCTTTTCAAGATTCTTCCAGATACTACTTAAGCTGGCACTGATAGCGTGGTTCAGATTTCATTACATCTTGATAAAACAACAGAAACAGCGAGGAACAAACAGATGGGAAATACGCTCAGAAAGGTCTTCAGCACCCAACTACGGCAAGCAACGATTCGATCTGCCCAAGAATCACTACGCGTCATCAATCGCTTCACGCGAAAGAACCACTCTTTGCATTCTACTGCAGAACACTTCGATCCTAATCAGCTTTGATGAATCCGATTCCGCTACGCGAAACACTTCGATCAAACGAACGGCTTTATAAGCATCTATGCTCTACAAATATATAAGCACCTCTATACCCACTTCTGTTTCAACACTTTGTCCTGCCACATAATCAGTTTTTCTACCGTGCACGAAAGCATTTGATCTACAATTTGCTGATCCCTCTTACAGCTAGCTGTCTATAGCGCTATTCGAAATCATGGAAAAATATAATGTAAAATATAACAAAATAAAGGAAATCTTTTAAAATTTGAGTAACTAATTATTGTCAACAATGTATTGCAATTAGCACAGTCGAAACTATGCATCTTTATTGCCTTATCTTTATTTACCTCATAACTATTCCGATGGTCTATACTCTTCTTCGCAT
Source organism: Baylisascaris schroederi (assembly GCA_006503575.1). Taxonomy (NCBI): domain Eukaryota; kingdom Metazoa; phylum Nematoda; class Chromadorea; order Rhabditida; family Ascarididae; genus Baylisascaris; species Baylisascaris schroederi. Next base: position 671,514 of record QEWY01002553.1, on the reverse strand, counting down.
AATATGTCCTCAGTGTAGAGATTTTCATTGCAATTAGAATGCACGATTTGCTAGGATGATGCTTTAGTCAGTTTTATATTGATCTCGACGAGATGTGCCATGCTTGCTTATTTCTTTCATCATAGATTCTCTACTGTAAATAATCGGTTGAATATTTGTGAAGCTCTCTTTAATCTATACGATCATATGAAGCTTCATCAATTACCTTTCCTATTGAATAAATTTTCTTCCATAGTTCTTCTAAGAATGCCCAATGATAAGAAACTACAGCTGATAACAATTTTTATTGCATTAAACTATATAGCGTCCATTAACTTCACCTTTCCGCATTTGTTTATCGTTTAAGTGCAACGGAAGTACTTTTTTTTTTTTAAACGACAATGTGAAATAATATTGAAATCTTGAGGCATGCAAAGGAAATTCACCAAAAAAAAGAGAGAAATATTCGTGGCGGAAATAATTTTGAGCAACAGTAAACTTCATTTATAGGACATAGCATCCTAGTAAAATATATGTTGATCGATTATAAAAGAGGTATAGCTAATTTACCTATGGTAATATTCGCTGGCTGCAACTAAAAAACTCGTCGAGAGTAGCGTGAAAATGTCTCTATCCTCTAAGGGCAACGGCTATGTGGTTATGCTTAATGTAAGCGTCATAATACTGAGTTCACTGATTTCCAACATGAATAAAAAATAGGCAATATGCCATCTTCTGCAGCATTTTCGAATTTTCATGAATATAAAAATGTTAAAACTTACAATCATTTGTTTCATTGATAAGTAAGTGAATCGTGGATTTTTTTGGATCACGCTTTGCACATTCAAAAGTTGTATTTATTAGTATATCTTAGCTAATTTCTTGGGCAAAAAAATGTACTTGTAGAGATACTTTTGCAGTAACGTCGTTCATAATTCAACGTACAAACCATATATTAAATAGAGCGGAATGGTCGTTTATTTAAAATGTGTTAGAGCAATATCCATAAACGATCATATTGTGCCGTTTAACGTTTAGTTATATATTCAACGCTAAATGTAGTGAAGAAGATTACTGCTTCATTATTGATGAAATGATGCTTTTGTTCGTATTCGTCATTCAATTTCTATCAATATTTTCTCCTTGTTTTTCTCTTTCTAAATTTAATTTCGTAACTTTTTCAAACAGCGTGACAGATATAAGAAGTTACTCTATCTTATTTGTGCAATATTGAAATTAAATTTTAGTTTGGCTCTATATTCGCCATTAAACGAAAATCTTTTGAGAAGTTTTTCCGAGATTTTGAAAAGGATCATATATAGCGTTGTGAATGAAACGATTTTTCATGATGCAATTCTAAGAAGAGCAGGAAATCGTTCAACTAAGAGGAAAGTTCTTCAGTGACGTAAATAATTCATAAGTATGAGAAGAAGAAGCGAATTAGACATGTAGGCATCTCGTTTTCACAGTCCTAAAAATTTTCGCACTACCTATCTCCCCATTCTCCCTTAAACAACCTTGTTTTTCATTGTTTGAAAATTATTGTTGCAAAGTATATCGTTTATGCAGTTTCTTCTCAGTCGAACAAAACTCCGCTGACTTGATTCTCGTAAACGCGGCTTACATCAAAGTGATTTTTCAGGATTACAAAAAATTAGTTACATAAATTAGCTACAAATTAGTTACATAAAAGTGGATATATTTCTTTCTGTGTTCATTCTAACTCAAAGATCATCCTTCACACGAGCGGATCATTTTGTTTATTTCTTCTCAATTAGCTCACAACTATCGCTTGCTTTATTTAACGAACTTACAAACTCTACAAAATTATTATTCATGTTTGAGTAGATGATGTGCTATGGAATGGTATAGGATGTGTTAAATAATGTGAAAATCGGTTGTGTATTAGCACAATTTTTTTAGAGCACTATTCGCTACGAATCCTGCGTTCACTCCCCTGATTTCCCTTCCCGTTCTCCTTCCCCCAAAAAGACAGTCATCTGACTTGTTCTGGTCAAAAGCACAAGATTCGCATTGCCTGCATTTAACTTAGCAATCAAGCAATTTTCAGTTAAGGATGATTGTGGCGACTTCAGGAGGGTGCTAAAAAAACAAAAGGAAAAGGGAGCAGCTAGAATGAAAAATATTTCGCCTAATTTTCTAGCATTTTCCACAAATCTCATGTAATAAGCGAAAAATTACTAGGTAAATAATTTTTGACCTATTTCTGATTTATTTCGATTTTTATCCTTTTTTATACAGAAAATCTCCGTCAGAAATAAAAACGATGAAATTGAGTTGATTCCTTTTAGTGAATCGACTTTAAAAGGATTAAAAATTATTGCTTGAATATCAGTTCTAATGGCAATTCTTATAAATAGATAAAAACCCTTCCAGATGTAGTGTATACAAATGCATTATAAACACTGCGTTTTACTGCAATACGTGCACATTTCGAGAAATGAAGTGACGGTTAGAAAGGTTGTTAATGTTGTGTTTGAGCGTGATCATCCGTAGAAATCATTGCGATCTTTCATTCAAGCCATACGAAAAGAAATCAGAAGTTAGATATGTTCTGTGAGAGAGAGGTAGTCGTATATGCATTGGATGTCAGATTTGAGCGATTCGTTTACCGACTGAACATACCGATAATAAGTTACTTCACGGTTGTTGTGAGTGTAGTAATGAGGTGCTTATGGGTCCAATTTGTGTGGATGCCGGTACACGTTACTTCTGCAGCCAACTCCACTCAATCGTTGTGACTGCAGTAATATTGACTAGAGAGAATGAACTGTTTATGGGTCAATTTAAAGTGTAATTAGTACTTAGCAATTGTTACTATTGATGGTGCATAGATTAATGTGTTGTCTTTATTCCACCCGTTGCCTTAAAAAAGCTATTTCACTTCCTCATTCATATAGCTATAAATGCCAGCGTGAATTACGATGAGTTATTCGAGTTCCATTGTAATATCATTTGTTTTTGTTATTCAAAGTGATCGTAGAAATAGTTTCTTAAGTCCAGTGGATAATGATGTATAAATGGAGTATCTATTGGCTTTAGAGTGATGTTTTGCTTCTCCAAATACATTTCTATCACTTGAAATGTTGCATATTATTTAATGCTGTCAATGTGTCAATATAATGCTTATTGAATTTCTTGCAACCACTTCACACATTTCCATTCCTTCAATACATCAAATATTTTCCAGATGCATTTTTTCTTTCCATTAAAATTATGAGGAAAATTTATTTTCCAAATGCATTTTTTTGCATAAAAATTATAAGGAAAATTATCTCATTTGTTTCTACTTTCAGTCAACATACACGTTTTAAAGTTTGATTGTTTTCCAATTCTGTTGAAAAAAATGTTATGCCCCCTTTTTCCAGATAGAACGACAAAAAAACCTAAATTCACTCGGAATGAACGTCAACACTATATCCGAAAATAGCATTCATCTTGTTGGATCGAATCGATCCTAAAAATGCGATTCGTATTTGAGAATATATTCGGTGTATTTTTGGCGTTGGTCGGTCGATTTCTAATCGTTCGCAGTACACAAGCACCATATCCACCATTCTTTACGCCATGCACGTTCCCTTCACCGATACATCATCCAATTCAGGTATGTTTATTCGTTGCTTGAATGCTACTTATATACAGTGTGTAAATCTCCCGAAAGCAACGAGTGCTTACGCCTGTCAAAATTTCGAACAACTATTAGCGTGGAATAAAATTCAGCCTTATTTCCTTTATCGTAAACTTTTAGAAAATAGATAATTTATTCATTGCGAGCATAATGTTGAAATTCCCAACGATCTTTTTCTGTATGAAATTTTTTTTTTCTTTTCAGAATGCATTAAACGGTGTTGTTGTTTTTTCTAAATGATAAAGGTTGCAATTTTCATGCTGAATTTTCTGCATTGTTGCAAAGATCACTGCTTGCGATGATTTCTTATTGATCAAGCATGTAAAATATGTTGAGAACTGCTATTCATTGGAAACACATATAGTCTTATGTACAACTCATGTTAAACACTTTTAACGCACTACGATGTGTAGTTGTTTAATAGCTTTGATTATATTAACACAAAATATGCGCAACCAAAAAATGTGTCTGCTTTACAAGTAATTTTGCCGATATGATTAGATTTCAGCATTTTGGATATTTGCGGCGATGCAAATATTCCTTTCATTTTATGGCTTCCTTACATGTCAATTCTTTATTATTCTGAATGGAATCATTCATTCGCACGTTAAATGCAGCTTCCATTTATTGTAGATGTTGAATTACAATGCAACACGCGACCTTTGCCATTAAGAGTGAAGCATACGAAATATTCGCAACATCGTTAATATTTTTTACTTTTACAGCACTTTAGAAATGCATGAAGATACACACATTAACGGTTCTATCGCATTACTCCATCATCGTATATTTGGCCGTTGATTATCGATTTTTTTTTTGTTTTTATGAAGGCAAACTTGCAGAAAAGAGATAAGAACAGCTGTGCGGGTTTGCAAAAAAATTTCCTCACTAAGATTTGCAGCACGGAGATATGTCTAATGACATTATTTGAAGATTCTGATCTCTTCAAGAACTTTACGCAGAAATATCCTAGTTGCTCTCAAACTTTACACTTCCAGGCCTCCGCAATTGAGCTCAGTTCTCTAGCCTAAGATACCACATAAGTAATTTAAATTTTATCATATTTATTCTTGTACTGCCATTTATGCGTAAATGCAAATGAATACTTGGCATTGTTCGCCTGGATGCTAGTTGGCATTCGTTTCTTTTCCGTAGATCTATAAAAAATTTACCAAATTTAGGAAGATGGATTGTTGTACTAAAACTGTGTTGAAGATAAATATTCCATTGGGAGAATACCAGTTTTCATCGTTGATGTTTCAAGCTTTTCACTGCTTGTCATTTTTCAAGGCGCTTTTAACACATCACTGATTTTGGAAGTTTGATCGGAACCCTCCTCATCTTACCATGAGAAAGTTCTAGTCTACGGCATGGGAACAATTCCTCACCGGATCCCTCAAGTAAGTGAAGATTTTGAGCGCTTCTAGAAGCGCCCACAAGGAAGATTCTCGACAAAACTAAACTTTTTTATGGAGGCGGGGGATTTTCGGAATGGAGGATCCTTGTTTAATAAATCATCCTTGTCTCGTATGGGTCTCCCTCAGTGCGAATTTCGAATTAAAGTTATTGAACGTTAGCTTCTGGCATACTATAAATAGGAACGGGTCTGCAGCTTTGATTTTCGCTCTACAAAAGTAATAAATAGAGGCCGACTAAAAAAAAACTAAATGTGCGAAACTTTCCAGTGGCATCAATCTATGAACTTTGGGAACACCATACATTCTAATAAAACTATTTTGTCGTCCATCACGCTAAATTTTGTAACGAGATGGTTTCAGCTGCACTGAGACCCTTCCCCTTGCTACCTCAAGCAAGATATTTGAAAGTAATAGCACTGATATTTTCTGGAATCAAAAAGAAGCTAATGACGTATTCAAAATGCAAGAGCATTATTGTTGCATATATTAGCTTAGTGTTCGTTTCTTATTTCTACACTTAGAATGTCTCCACATTTTTCCCAATCTTTGCTCCATAAAAGGAGAGGAGGTTAGAAAGTGATCAAGTTTCTTCCACCAAAGGAAAATATCTTCGTGCCGGCAACAGGAGCAATCAAAAAGAGCAATAAACATTCCATCGGTCATTCTATGCTTAAATAAAAACAGAAAGCGTCGGTCTGCAAGGCAGACATTTGGTTGAAGACATTGACCATTAAAAAAATCACGCTTATTTAATCACACACATATGTGTGCTAAGTTTTCATGCTGGAGCTTTTGCTTTACAAAGTATAAGTTGAAATTAGAAAGTCATTCGTCACTAAACATTCAGTACAAATAAATTCGCTTATGAGGTAAACGACGATTGATTTTTATCAGATATTCGCTGCGCAAAAAGATTTGAAAAGATGATAAATATGAGAAAAGAGATGATTATAGTACGGCAATTGGCACCACCAGCGAATGTGGATATTGTTTATCGAAATCGTAATGAGTACGGTTGCCTTTTCGAAGATGAATGTACGAGAATGGATGTTGAACGCGTCGAGAAATTCGTCTCGAGTGCTAAAATGTTCACTAAAGTAAGGAAGTTTTGTCGGTTCTTACAATTTCTTACTTTTCTTAAAGTTGATCTTACTTTTCTTAATGTCGATTTATGGGATCAACAAGTGATCGTAGACATAGCACTACTATGCAGTTATTATACGTTAGAAATGATCGCAGATGTGGTTGACGTATTAAGAGAAGCATTACTAAGGGGTGTTGAGGAAAAAGAAACGTTTTTTTCTTCTTCTTCTTATAGCAGTCTGTAGAAATATGGTTCAATTAGTTCGTATCTCTAAATCCTCTTGTGTTTATGAAATGTGATTATAGCACTACTATGCAGTTATTATACGTTAGAAATGATCGCAGATGTGGTTGACGTATTAAGAGAAGCATTACTAAGGGGTGTTGAGGAAAAAGAAACGTTTTTTTCTTCTTCTTCTTATAGCAGTCTGTAGAAATATGGTTCAATTAGTTCGTATCTCTAAATCCTCTTGTGTTTATGAAATGTGATCAGTGAAATGAAACCCCTACAAACTAATTTCTAAATATCTTATTGCTTTAAACACGGAAGAATATGTACACATCTATGACAACCGTTAAAATAATATGAAGAGGAATAATGGTGGTGAACGAAAGAAGCAAATGCACAGTTGAGAGGAATCCTTGAACAATTAGTAAGATAGGGCTGACCAAAGTAATCTCATCTCATCAGTGAACAAAGGGCGAAAGTGTTTACCTATCATTCCTAATCGTATGTTTGTTAAGACTCCATAATGAAAACAGTATCACTGATTAAGATATATGCATCGACATTATACGAGAGGTGGTTCGCCGAAGGTGCAGAAAATTGCAATCAAGCGAACATTCTTGCACTCATTATTCTTGATGGCCTTGTGAATGACGTGCGAAAGTTACCATACGTCAGAATACATACGGGTGAGTGGTACTGCAAGTGCCATTTTCATATGTTTCCATTTCCATCCATTTGTTATTGCAAGCATTCTGCTGAAGTGCTCGATTTTAATGATAGTATATTAAAAGAGGGATGGAAAAGACTGCTTTGCATATTTTGAAACTTTTGTCCTTCACACCTGACAGTCTATAAATAAATTCTTTTGGAAAAAGAAATCCTCAATTCGAGGAACACTACTTTCTCTCTTGCTTTCGAGTATTCGGTCCTATTTCAAGTATACAAGTATTTCAAGTATATTGCTGTTCAAATTGTGGTGCACAGTCGGCTGTGCAAACGTTCAGAAACACAACAACTTAAAGAATAACGTGTTTTCTTGCGTAACCGAGTCGCGTATATAAATCTACAATTCAATTCAAAATTTTGCATATGCATATTTGCCATCGCCGTCAGACGTTCTGCACCAGTGAAGTAGGGAAGATCTGTTTAGGCCAGGAAATGCCCACGTCTTATTGTTTTTACCTTCTTGCTATAAATGTATTCTTGCAATAAAAAGTCGTAGAATTTGCAAAATAAACACCGATTTCAACACTAACCGATGAGCTGTCAATCAATGACACCAGGAATTTGCTAAACCTATTTAAAAAACCGCCAATTAAATAAGATACAGTCTAAGTTGGAATGGATTCATAAAGTCATCGCTGAAACACGCTAAGCTTGAAAACTGTTGCGACATTAGTGCGTCAACTCATAGAAGTAGTTTACTAGGTAGAGTATTTGATAGAGAGTGTTCGAAAATGACATATTCGTTATGCTTACGGTGGAAGTTTTTTTAACTGTTGGCAATCTTTTAAAAAAATATAAGGCATTACTTTCCAAGGGTTCACAAAAAGTACCACTCGTCTTGTCTGATAGATTCGATTCGAGAATAGTTTCCAAAAATAAATTCATTAAACCATCAACATTCTTCATATACTGAAATTTATTTTCAGGTGAGACGCGTCTTTTATCAATTCTTTCAAATATTCAAATGGAATCGACCAACGCTATTCTACAGGGTAAATATTTTCTTTTGAAAAAAAAATTTTTTTTGAAAGTATTCACTGAGATAGTTGATTTTTATAGAGCACTACAACTCCCGCAAGCGCATTCGCCGTAATAGAATAATGCTATATGAAATACCAGTTGCATTTCTGAAGCTAAAAAACTCGGCAAGGGCGTTGTTGAACCTCTACTATCAAATGTCCACCTTTGTTTAAGTGTCGCTTGAAATTGGACGCCAGTCCAATATATATTTAAGTGTCTGCGTTTACCAGAGTAGCCGAAAATGGAATATGATAAATATAACAGAAACCGACAAGCGTAAATGGCTGAAGAATATACCAAATGCAAACAAAATGAATTTTTGCGGCGAATATGAAACGTCGACGTAGTTATGATTGTGTGCGACTAGAGCAGAGTGAAATTTCTTTAAAGCAGCAGTTGTAAAATAAGATTCATGATTTGATTAATCAATTAATAACTGCTTTTCTGAGCGAATTTTTAAGCACATTCACAAAAATTTAACGATGGCAATTTTGGAGTAGATATAGTTAATTCAATGATTAGTCACTATATACAACTGTCTTCGCTCACACTTCACCTACAACTTTCATATTTGCATGTAAGGCTTTTATTAGCTCAACTCGAATGACCCGCATTTGGCCCACAGCAAGCATGGAAAGCGTGGAATTCAGATGCGATGAAGAGGCAGTTGACTCACTTCTCTTACATTAAAATTGGCAGAATTGAATGAAAAGAGCTTTTAAAAATTAGGCTGTCAGTGTAAAGAAGTGATTAAATTTTGATGAAATTTTTGGTAACATACCTCATCACCTTCTCGTTTATTCAATATTCAAGTTGAATTCACCATTTCCGGTTGAAGCACAAAACGAGGCCACTAAACTAAATTTCTATTCAGCACAGCTTCCGGCAGCGGAAGAGCCAGGAAATATTTCAGGTCAGTGGGTATGTCAAAAAAAAAACAATCAATTATTTTAATATTGTAGGACATTGGACTGAGGGAAAATAATATTTCACCTTCTCACTTCAATGACTTCGGTCATACCGAATGAACGTTGTTATTCCCCGTGCAATGCACGTGAGTGTCTAGAAGTAGACGTTTGTTGATTGTGTGACGAGATCAATAATAGTCAGCGTGCACGGCGTGGGTGCACGTGCACCGAGTGCATTTGCACCGCCAAGTTTTGGGTGCATTTAGAGTGTGTGACGTATTTGGGCACATCTTGGGTGCATTTTAGGTATTACGAGCAATGCATTACGTCTGGATGCGTAGCACCGCACCTGCAACTGCACCCCAATCAGTTAGCACCATTCATTTCTGATGCAGCCATTTTAAGCTTATTGCACTTTTTCGTCTAAATGCCTTCTATCTATAACCTTTTTCTCAGATTTATCGACGTGGAGGAGTGGCGAACGATGTAAGCTACCTCACCCCTTCACCCTTTTCTTGTGACTCAGCAAAGCTTCTCCACCATATATTTGAGCCTAGGATGTTGCATATATTTAAATCTCAAAATCAGCACCTATGGTTGCTTTTTGGCTCATCATCATAGGCATCTCGATGCTTCTTTTCAAGAGTTAATTGAAACAAGGTATTTACTTGATGAACTGCATTGCAGTTATACTGCAATCAATGCAAGCAGTAATAAATGTAATTTATCGAATACAATGAATGCAGGTTTTGAAGCACGAAAAGCAGTTTTTTTTTGACTATCTAAACACCTAATTTGTTCATTCGGCGATGACAATTATCATGCTCTAAATTCTTTTCAGCAAAACCAATCGCGAGACTTGAAATGTTTACTTAAGAGTCGTATAGAAGATATTGCAAAAACCTATTGTTGATTCTTACGTCATAGAAGAGAGCATAGAATTTTCTTTCTTTTTTATGATTACCAATATTTTTATAGCGAAACTAAAAATTTTCTCTAGCGTTGAGGGAGGGGGATAAGAAATATTCGTCATTTTTCGATATAACAAAATATGATCATGTTTTAGTTGATCATTTCCTTTTGCTACATTTTTTTTTGTTTTGTTTTTTTAAATTCAGCCATTCTTCTTTCTACTTTTGCATCGGAACTGACACATGCAAAACTCACTTTTCTTAAATATGAGGTCTCTATCTTTCGAGAGATATAAATCTCAAAGCTAATTTAATCTATCTTTAGTTACGTGGTACTTTAAACTATAATAATGACGACACGAGTCACTCGGAGGATTTGGGTGCTACTTTTTGCATGTTTTCTTTTGTGTAGGGATGTGTAGCTGCTTAATAATGCTCTTTTCATATTCTACTTCTATTACAGTACTTATATTGGCATAGACCCATTGACGTTACATTTATTTAAAATTTTGATGAAAACCTTCACTACCATATAAACGATTGGCTTCTATCATTCACTACCTATAAAATTGCTCCTAAAGGTTAGAGGAATTGAATAATCAAGAGCTGTTGCGCTGATATTATTTATCAGTTTTCAGGTTGGCCATTGCATATGGTAGTCGCAGATCTGGTGGAGCAATTAGGTTACGCACTACGCGAGTTCTATGCTCTTAATGGTGGTACACGTGTGCATTTGATTCCAACTTGGGCGGTACAGGTGTTTGCACTATGTGCTATACTCGTTATTGTGGCGCTTCTCGTTGAATGGTATATTGTAAGGCGTAAATTGGCTGTTAAACGGAGTATGTCAGTAATTCAATTACATGCAGGCAAAAGTAAAACACATCTTATGTTCTAAAAGAATTTTTTTCGGATTTTTTTTCTGCAAAATTATCTCGATAAATTCAAGTTACCAAATATTAAACGTTGGTTATTGTAAGCTTTGAACATTTTTACATAAAATTTTAAAAAAATTGAATGAAGTAAAAATATGATATAAGAAACTTCAAGTAGTTAGGAAATGAATGAATAACGCCAAAGAGCATTTAGCAAGAGGTTAGCGAGAGGAAACTAGAAGTTAGCCCCAAATAATTAGCTTCATTTTAGTAGCTGCTTAAATCAAAGACATTGCTTTTTGAGTTTGAGTTTATTTGGCCGCTTTGTAATTCTTTTAGTTATTAAACTAGTTTCTTCATCAAAAAATGGTGCTTATTTGCCTCGTTTCATATCAATTTTGCAATTTTCTGATAATGTCATCCTTGTGGAGTGATTACATTGAAAGTTTTCAGAGTTGATAAATTTTTGCAAGTCAATGCAAAATTTGCAACCAAATTTTGCATTTTATTGAGATTTGGAATCGAATATCATAAACGCACATGAATAATTTCGCTGATTATCATTTTTCGGGAGAAAAATTTTCGCTAAAACATTGCAATCACCTTGGAAAGTATGAAAACAAACGATTGCAAAAAATCCGTCACTGAAATTCGATACGTGAAAGTTTCAGTCTCTTTAGCATTGAGTAAATCACCTCTGCTTTCTTCTCGAATGATATTAAGGAGAATGCAAATACATTTCTATCTAATATTTGCATCTAAAAAATCCTTTTCACATATGTCGTTCCAAAAAAAAAACTTTTGAACAGCTGTTGTACAAAATGCTATTACATTGATTTTGTTTGCATAGATGAGAAGTTTTTCAGATTGAATGAATCATTTCATCCATTTTTCAGTCGTTTTATATTGCGGATAAATCAGCTTAATTGTTGAGAAAACTTTTTCAACTCCAATGCCTAATTTCACTCATAAACGAATTGCATATAGTTTTGTATAGCTCGAAAGCAATTGAGCAACGAGAAGAAATTATTTTCATAGTTGATAATACTTATATCGAATAAAAGGTCGATTTATTGAAATTAAAAAAGATATTAAGCGATACATTTTTGTGAATATCGAAATTGTTATAGCTTGTTCCCTATGATAGACTGATTATTGTGATGATTGAATGCGGTTTAATGATTGAATGCGATCATCTTTCAAAACCTTTCTTTTGCAATCAAATCGTTTCACTCATAGGGTTCTAATGGGATGTCTGCAGTATCTGTTGCTCAATCACTCGCCAAGTAACTTGTGTACTCCAGTATTATGGAACATGGGGATATCTTGAATTTTCAAACATTCATGGGTTTGAATTTCCCCCTTCCCTGCTTGCAAAGAGTGGTCGCTTCTAAGAAGTCGAACAATGATCAATAATGGGGATTATGTGGTCAGACTGCTTAAGATTTGACTTTCATAGTTAATTACGATTAAAGTGGTAGGTTAGCTGCTCGTTGTCTAAAAGTGTTTCAATGCGTTCTGCAAGCGGTCGAACGTAAATTTTATATAAAAATGAAGTTGAGGATGAGTTTGGCTTTCTATTCGCTCATTACCATTTGGGATTTTACAGTTCGCTGCAAACTTTCAGCTTCACCTTTCAGCCCAAAACATTTCGCAAATGCGAAAAGAACCAATCCACCTTTTAGAGGCAAAGTTCAGATTCTCCATGGAAATCCAGAAATTAAAAATATGCGATCGTTTAGTAACATTCGATTTTTTGGAGGTCACTCATTGAGACGTCGCCAACCGATTTCTTGATTTGGGGCACTAAGGTTTAGATGCAGTTTAGGATATATCCATATTATGGCAGAGTGAGCGCAACTGATAGTAAAGATTGCCCAATAAATCTATCGCTTTCATTAAACTGTGCATTTAATATTGCCATAATGATGAGGTTTATTACATTCATTAGTCGATGTTTGTTAGTATTTTAGAAGGTATTTTCTCATTTGTTATGCATTTATGAAGTTTTGAATTGATGGAGATATACGCACTGTTGAAGATATTATTGTTGACTAGGGAGGTGCAAAAAACAAATGTTTATTGCCACTTTTGATGACTGATTATAGCGTCGTAGCATCGAAATATTTAGCCAACAAACTCTTTTCTGCACCTCCATTTGTCAACAACACTACCACCAAATCTATTGTACATTCGTTTGCCTATCGTTAATATGCATTTCTTTGCATTGCAAAATTGTATAGTTATTTTATTTATATTTTCATATATTAATGCATTGAGCATGGAATGAATATCTTGTAAAGAAATCATATATATTGTAATTCTTCAATTGTCGAAATACCTCATTTTTCAATAAATTCCTATGTGATTTTGTTTTTGATTCGAACGAGGCAAGCTGATTTTAAACTATCCATGAGAACCTAACGAAGTAGCATTTTTCTTCTACACTTACCAGAAATTGGAGAGCAGTTTTTTCGATGCATTTTTGATGGAGTGGTTGAAAACTCGTTGGTCGATTTTTTTTTCTGAAAAACATGGGTGCATTGATGCCATCATATCGAATTTTTTAGCATAACCCTATTACTCCCCTAAAGATGACCCAATATTGTATTTACGACATTTATTTTATTTTGTTTTATTTATTTATTTATTTTTTTTTGAAAACTGAATATACCGCACCAACACTGCATCTGCATTTCTGAATTTGGTACGACATTGTACCTAATATTTTGGTCCAAAAATTATAATGCTCATAGTAATATTGCAATCTGTGCTTTTTTTACACAGTATTTTACGCACATTTTTTAAATTGCACACTACGCTTATGCCTGTCTCAGGTACCTTTTTGCATATCAGCAATTCATCGATGTCTATGCTTCAGTATGTTTGGATAAAGTCGTATATCATGATATCTGGACACGACGACCTCTAGGTACTTTCTTCAAACCGAATAATGCATTTTTGAGAGTTCTCTCTCAACCTGATGGATCATTGCCACAATAAACAAATCTTTGATACACCTGCCGTTCCAAATATCAACAATGATTGATGCCTCAACCGATGGTTCCACTTCTGCCGCAATCTTCACCTCCATCTTTTGCAATGACTCTTCCTTAAGAGAGAAAAAGCGTGCTCATGAATTCGGGAGAATGACTTGCGGATTCAGCACAGTTGAATATCCATGAAATTCGTTGTTGAGGAAGGAGCTCAAAGATACATCCTGCAGCGACAGCAACTTTCATTGGAGAGCCTCTATGCAGCATTTATTTATTTATTTATTTATTTATTTATTTATTTATTTTTTGGATAATGTTGAGCTCCCTTAGCCGACTTTCCTATTACTCTTCAAACGCTGTTGATTGTTCAAATCGTACTTTTCGAACAGCTGAGTGCTTTCTTTAGTGATGCATGTTCACCTTCATGTAATCCTTTCGCGTATTTGGTAGCGTTTGTTGTTTCAAACACATCAGTTCACGCTTGTCACATCACAGATATCTGTAGCCTCCATAAAGTACTTCGTAATACTACCGTAGCAAATGAGGTAGGATGAGGCTTTTACCTCGTTGCCATATACCTCGAGGATCTCTTATTTCGAAGGCATCTGAAGATGGGAGTCCTAATGACGCCCAAAACATTAGAATTTCCTTCATTGATTAAAACTAGGTGTGAAAGCAAACGGAAATGATTTTAGTTGATTGACACAAGTCATTAAATACAACCATTTCCATTTGCCTTTTACGTACATACGATTCTGAAAGTCTTGATTCTCAAGAAGGTGTTCCTTATTAAAATTCCCTCGTTCAAGGTAACATTTATTTGAATCGCAACAAACTGACAATAAAAAATATATTCAAATATATTTATAGTGAATTGAAGCAGCGCATTAGTAGGAAGTAGTATATGCAATGGCTGAAATTTATCGTCGCCTAGTGCTTAACGATTCGAAGCGGAAAAACGATGAATAATATATCTCACTTTTTTTTTGTTGCACTAAAAGAGAATGCAGTGCAAATTAGAAAAATAGAGAGAAAAAAAAACCAGAGATTCAAAGCAATGGAATAAGAAAAATAAAAAGGGTGACTTAAAATTACCCGGTGCATTTATTCTTGCTATTGAAGGTTTCCAATAAAAGCTGTAGCGCTGCACTTTCAAACCAATATTTTTGTACAAATCGAAACAACGCTAGATATAGACTAGGTTGGGATTCATAAGTCAAGTTTGAAACCAGTAGACTGTATGACGTTCGCAATTCTGATGACACGTACACTTGAGAAACTGTCTCGACACCACGCTTGCAAATCCCTCACGTGCGTTAATAAATCCGAATCTCATCCATGTCTCTGCACGCTCTGACTTACACATGACACACCCAGGAGGTGGAATCGAACCACTCCGTCGCTAAACGGCCACAGGTTTGAAGCCTGCACCCCGGACCACCGAGGATCACCCGGGCATCACACGCTCGTCGCACGTTCTTGATATAAGAAGGCCAAAGAAGTGAACGCAAACGGCAACGGGTTGCAGCTATACGACGAAAGAAGATCTATGCACACTCGCAACGGCACTGCAAATTGAAGTAGACGTCATAGCACAGTCTGTTGGTGGATTCTGTCAGCATTCGTTAATGCGGTTAAAATTTTGCACAAATGAATGTGAAGACATTTGAATGATTTTAAGTGGCCAAATTTTTTTGAACTTTCTCACGCGCCGGAACTTAATGTGATTTTGGCCAGTGATGTCCGCCTCGTTCGAAGCGTTTCAGTGATAGAGAATTTCTCAACCAGTGATCGCAAAATAATCCACTTTGGAACGAAAACTTCTTTCGTCGAATAAGAGAATAAAAAGGATGTTGTAAGGTGCCCTGGAGAAAGAGGGAATTAACGTTCTTTCGGCTCAGTGTAACTGGGACTCATCCTTTGAAAGTCACTATCAATACGCTGCTAAAGATTTGTATGGTTTTTATGTAGCCTATTTGCTTTACATGCATTCATAATACAACAATATAGCGACACTCGTCGCGAGCTGCTAATCGTAAGGCAATCTGAGAAAATTTTATTAACATCGTGCTAGGAGTTTCAAAGTATTTAAGATCATGCTTGGAGTTGGTAGCTCTTTAATATACTCTCTAATATGAGCTCATGGCTTCTGAAAGAGGTACGGCTAGTTCGAAAAAAATGCAAGTCGCCGGAAAAAAACATCAACTACCGCTAGGAAAAATACGAACTAAATAGCTAAAAGATGAAGAAAAACAGAGAAGCGATAGCGCAGCTGTACAGTTCATATCTAATGGCTTCCGAGTGGATATTGAATGAATGATTGTTGCTTGCCTTTAGATTCCTATTTAATTACATAGGATTATATGCATGAATTCGTTGAAGTGAGCAGCGGTAAATGGAGGGAGATAGGCAACGGCATATAAAAGACGTTGAAAATAGAAGCGAAATGAAAAACGAAATAACGTTTCTTGAAAAAAAAATGTAAAAATGCCACTGAATATTAGCAGCTCGTCGAACTAATTTCTTATTACCGTTAGAGCTACAAGCACTTGCGTTAGGAAAATGAAGATTATTGTCAGAAAATAGTGGTTTTCTTAAAAATCGACAGTTAATTGCATTCATTCTGTGCTTGTGATAACTGACAACCCCACTTGCTGATCGCCTTTAATCATGGTATTCGATGATGGCCATCAATGAGACGGCCGCCATTTAATCATATAAGATGTTCATTCCCTCTCAAATTCCGTCCCCCTCCCCCCTCTAATCCATATTTCCAGGTAATATATCGCTGCAACACAACACTAGCTGTTCCTTCATACTAACATGCTGCATTTCTCCTTCCATTTCTCTCTGCCATCTGCCACTTACCCCATTCACCTTCACGGTGATATACTTTCTTGATTAAGTGACTACTAGAATGGTGCTCAGATGTCTGAAATAAAATGAGGAGCAATAGGTTGGAACGAAATAATGAAATATTAGTTCTAAGGAATATCAAAAATGTTGCAAATAATTTATTGCACGGCTACAACAATCCATATCGCTTTATTCAGGCTAACAGTCAACATACTCCATGTGAACAACTCCACTGCTCCATAGATTCGATCAAGGCTTACGAATAGGAGTCCACACCACATCAACAAATAAACTATTATACATCAACTCATCTGCTAGAGAAGAAACACAAGTTTTACTGCTTTACTCAAGCGTCGCATCGAGAAAACGTGTAAAAATACTTTAGTAACATAAAGCAATGTTGCACTTATATAAATATCTAAATCCTCTTATCGGTGCGCTAAAAATTGTATGACCAGAGAGCAAT
>QEWY01002553.1:630118-640631 GCA_006503575.1 Baylisascaris schroederi | reverse complement strand
GCAAAACTAATAAAACTGCACTACTTAAATTTAATTAACTCTAATTTTAGTACTTTTCCAGGAAAAACTAATAAGAAAAATCGCATCAAAACGAAAGTTTTCGCAAAAAAAAAGAGGATAAAATGCAAACCAAATCGAATCATCTCTTGTCCTTGATAAACATGCCATTCGTAGACTTCGTCAGCAATTACCAATAAATCATGCCTTCTAACAATATCAGCGATACCCTCTAATTCTTCCCTACAACAAATACAACTAAAACGCATCGAAAACAAAGAGATGATAAACATTTTATAATCTAATATTTATTAACCATGGAAATTCAAGAAAAATATCCATTATATTAGGAAAGGTTTGCTCGTCTAATTAGGCAAACCCACTCATTTTAATTACTAAACGTATACAAATGAAAAGCCTGCTAATGAAAGCAGTTACGTCTAAAAATATTTAAGCGACATTACTTTTCACAGCATACAAAGGGGAAACCTTATGTATATGGCCATAGTAGGCAGACAGGATGCGGATATATAAAGTGCCCATTAGAATGCGAGTGATCCTTTTAATATTTTATTCAGTTGATAAAATGCCCACAAGTAAATTTTCTGTACAAAATTACAGTAACAACAATCGTGTCGGGTAAGTAACAGGAAATTAATACAAGCAAAGGGACTTATTGCAGGTAATGGGAACCATGAAGATGCAAAACATTCCAAACGACGTGAAAATAAAAGAAAAATATTCAGGAAGCTTCATTGCCAAAGAAAACTTGAATATTTCAGCAAACTAGCGAAAATCGAGTAATCACTGCACCTTGAAAAGAGTTTCCCGGTTGGATTATGCGGGTTATTGATAACAATAAACTTTGTACGGTTAGTTATCTTCGCTTCAATTGCAGCTAAATTCAAGTGATAATCGGCGCTCGATTTAGCATCTGCAGTAAGTTCGAGAGGTACAGGCACTGGTACACCGCCCACTAATCGTATTTGCGGCGCATAACAATCATATGCCGGTTCCAGAACTGCAAAATTCGTTAAACCAAGTTATTCATGTGAACGTTCACCACCGGGGTAAAAATTTTGGAGCTTTAGAGATTAGGAAACAGAAAAACTAAGTATCTAACGTTTAGAGTAAAGCTATTTATCGAAGCATATGGCAGTGTTTACTCATGCAAACAGTGAAAAACAAAAATTCAAACAAACCCGTACCGTTAGCCTCAATTTTATTTAGGGAACAACAATGAAAATAATCCAGAAAAAAATGCAAATTTTGGGAGATTAAATTTTAAGCAGCAAAAGAAACGGATTTACCAATGACTTCGTCGCCTCGATTCACCCATCCAGTGAATGCATAATAAAGGGATAAATAAGCACCAACTGTTACTAGTACGTCTGTGTGTGCATTCAATTCAACGCCTAACAATTTCGAATAGAGACCGGCGAGTGCGTTTACCTGTAATATCACGTGAAGAATGAGGTTGGCGGCTTATAGCTTATACGTGATAAATGGCATTAAAAGTGAAGTATACTGACGTTGTTTAACAGATAAAGCGACATTTACCTTAACAGATAACGTAAAGCGACAATCCCATCCCTCAACTCCGGCGATCACAGCTTTTTTATATATATATATATATATATATATATATATATATATATACACATATAAAGGAATTCCTAGGCAATTAAAATAGCTTGCTTTCACCAATGCCAGTCGCCTTTCTTATCACCAAAGAGGTCTTAGTCAGCAACCGACTTCCCACAGCTGGATTTATCGTTGGCAACGCAGTGAATACTCTTCAGTGGACCGCAAATTTTCTTCACAAATCACGTTGAAAAAATGTTAAGCAAAATAAAGCAGAGAAACAATGATTCACAACAAATTACCAAAAGCAAAAGCAAAGGAATTCAATGAACTAACCAATCTTGGATGACCAAATCCTCTCGTATATTGATGCCATTCGGTTCGCTCTGGATGTGAGGCTACTTCCTTTAGAATATTTGCTACAAATTGTGGCATTGGACTGTCAGGGAAACCCTTAAAATCAAACAGTCATAAGAGGATTGATTACAAAATGTGTGTGCAAACAACTATACAAGCATAAAATGAACAATAGAACAACCAAGAACTGCCTACGTCTTCACCTGTTTATAATAATTCGATGATAGATATATGCGTCAATTGAATTTATAAAATATGACGAAGATAACCGCTTCAAAAAATGCTGAGAGAGGATAAAATCGCAATTCCTCATAGTGTACGCTCCTATATCACTAATCGATTGCTTACAGCTTTTACCTTAGAATCTTTTCTTTTCGCTTCCACTCGGTCGATGTAGGGCACAGTTCGAGGTGGACCTCAATACTTTTTAATTCTTGACGGCATGCCAACGAGAATGCTGGATAATTTCGTCACACTATGCTATTGTTTTTATGCCCCATAATAAGGGTAACCAGCGTACTAAGACAGTAACAAAACACTGTTAGCGGAACCCAGTTAACAGTAAATAAATGGCTGAAAGGAGATAAATTGCTATGTTCATGGGATTTCAACCCTGTAAAATAGACTGCTAAACACTCTGAGCAATTCGTGATGCATTCAGGTGCCCTAAATGAATTACTGACCCTAAGTAACGATCATTAATCCGCGAAGTTATAAAAAAGCATGAAATTTTCAGGCAAAAGATGAAATTCTTTTGATAGGAGTAAAATAGAAAAAAATTTTGTAAAATTCGTCGAATAATAAAGTGAACATTTGTGAAAATTCCCAAGAAAGTGAAAAATGAAAGAAAACGGGAATCATTCGAATAAGAAGCAATTTCTCAACCGAATGTAAGTGAAAACGCTTGAGAAAGCAACGAACGAGTATTATGCGTTCCTCGAAGAGAGGAAAAAAATACTTCATAGAGCAAAATAAACTACGGCTACAACATAAGAAGCATCTCCAACACCCAAATGAAATAGTTCTATAAATAAGAAGTGAGAATATGAAGCAATCGATGTGCTCACGTGATCAACACACACCGCAGCTATAAATAAGAGAAACTTAAATAATAGAATGATGTTAGAGACTGCGCGCAATTCTAAAAAAAAAACTATTGCACTGAACTGATAAGCAGTTGATCAGGCTTATGAAAATTCTAAATTTTACAGTACCCCTTAATAATACTGCAACGGTTGTTTCGAGTTAAACCTGAGCTGGGTGATAGCTGTACCATATTGACTACAGTCAATTAAATTTTATCGACAACGGTACACTGGTTCGTAAACTGAAAGGTATAGATAAAATTCCGTGAATTTCTTCTGAAACAAAAAAAAAAACGGACAGAAATTTCGTTTAGTAAGGCAAATGAACGCAGATTTATTAACCGAGATCACAATACTTACCAAATACTTGTTTTCGTAGCGATAGTATTTTCCGCTGGTCGATGTCGTCCCACATTCGCCGGCACCATGCTCCTTCTTATCAACGAATGGCCAACCGATAGTGGCGTAAATGACGTGGTAGCACTCAATGCACGAAACAACGTCGACGTCGATCCATTGAAATTCATTTGAGAATCGGCAAGCCTTCAGAATCGCAGTAACCTTAAATATTGAGACTAAAATGGTGGTGAAAGACAATTTGAGGAGAGTGATACGATTCGTGAGTAGTCCAATCATGCAATCATACCGACAATGTGATAGAAACTTTTGTCGGCGATCTTTAGAAGAGCGCATCTGCACCCATACCAAATATTTCTTGGAAGCTATATTTCCACGTATTCCTTACTTCATAGATGGCGATAAATATATAAAACACCCTCTTTTGAGAACATCGAATCAATTGTAGATGGGTTGATTTGATCTGTATCGAACGTATTTTCGTCTTTAAATTTTCAACGTTTTATCTATTCAAAATGTTTACTTATTATATGAGTAAATATAGAAAAGCATCAACACATTTTGAATTCATCGTATATGTGCCCATAAAGCACCATAACTTCCGGTTAGTTGGATATTTAATTGATGACAAACCCTCTTCGTCGGAAGTTATTTTAGCTGATATTTATAAATTGTCACTAAGTGAAATAGATGCACTTTATTGGGGTGTCGCTTCATATATTAGAGATTAACTAACAATTAATACGTAAGCACTGATAGCTGATATAGGTGGGCAAAAATGAAATCTTCAATCTTGACGAAGAGATAACGCTAGAAACGATTCGGATTTAAAGCGATGAACTAATCACTTTCCATTTCTTTAAAACTTGAGCATTTTTCCAGCATTCCTATTGTCGTTCTTATGCTTACAACTATTTTGAAAGTTTTGTTGATTGCTTCACAATAAGTTGTGTGTTTTTTTTTCACTTCTGAACGAATAATCTACCTATTTATTGTTTTGTGCGTCAACTTATAGTAGTTTTACGCAGAATCTAGAACAAATACAGAAGTAAATAAATTCCATTATTACTATTGAAACATTGAATTTCACGCCACCCCTTGTTTCTCGCTGTAGTTTGAGACAATTTTCGACGATATTTTTGTATAGGATTTAAACAGAGATTGAATAGATTTAATGCCACTTGGGTAATCGGTACCAATTGATAGCATGATTTGGGCGTTCTATGTAAGCTGTGGCAACACTGGCAAGGCGCATCGAGAAAAGTTGATGATTGAAACTGCATTCCACTTTTTTTGTTGCTTTTTATTTTTATAAATGGACATCAATATTTTGAAGATAAAATAAAGGATTTTAGTGAATAATAGGAGAATATCTCCAAGAAGTACTTCTTCCCGAAAGCAGGTGTATTACCTTTGCAAACACTATTTATTTGTTACCTATCTAAAAAATTTCATTGTTTTCTTGTGTTGTTTTAATAAGTGACACAAGAATGCTGAAGAATAAGCAAAGAAGCAATGAAAAGAATTATTCAACATTAACGAAATCGAATAATAATGTTATTCGTTGGAATTACTCTTTAAAAATGCATAAGTACGTGTATGTATGTCATTTCTTCTAAGATAGCTTGTTGACGTTATGAAGCAAAACTGCTCTCCTAGGTATCATTCTATGCGTGAAACGTTCAGCCGCAAAAAAAAAAAAAAACTTAATCTTTGCGACTAGTCAAATTTGGGCATATTTTCCGACAATTTTCTTTTTCATTTCCTTACTTCTGCGCTCTTCCGGTAATGCCATCAACTAGACTTTGCGGACTATGGGTCGTCGTCGAACCGGGCCCTAGTCGTGATCACATTCGGCTCGATTATGACCGAATGATCGGCGAGGGCAGTACCTCATTTGTCTGCATATTTTCATCGGTTAAGTGGGGTCCAGATTGTGGTCACGGCCCGCCCTGTTCTTTAAGTTCTCACTCAATATTGAAGTTTTCTCATAATTTCTTCAAGTTTATTACAGTGTATAGCATTACAAATATTATCCACATCATTGATTCATATATCAAGTGGGATCAAAATCGATGAGTGATATCAGCTGATCAATCAATATTCCAATATGAGCAAATAAAAATCTGTTTATTTAGCTCTCATATTATTCATCATTGCAAAATTTCACAATTAATAAACAAATAAATATTTGTGCAATTGAATGCATAAAAATATAATACAATTATATATCGATCAATAATAATATTCGAGAAAAAAAGAAAAAGAAAAAACATTAAACGTAGAAAACAGCAGTTGATTACTCGGAGTTTCTTCGTAAACAATACAGTATAAAAACCAACTATATAATTTGCGTACAATTGCTTCAATTAACATTGTTTAATAAACAAGAAAAAAAAAACAACGAATATTTCAGTGATGCCACACTATCGTTGTAAGGCCAACGACGTGTAATCTCACCTATACAATACGGTAAAGCTCTGCGAAAAACTCTGAGGTGAATTGTTAAATATTAGCGTAGAAACATTACGTGGCAGTATAGATCGTTTACGGTATATTTATTGTTGGAAAATTGTTGCTATCTAATTACTGATAATTCGCACTATACTCAAAGATAGAAAAGCTCAACATTTGAACGTTTTTTTTGCCATTATTACTTAAAGTTTTTCCAAAAAAAAAACTGAAAGTTTTTTCTTTCTTTCTTTCCAACTTCAGTTCAAATTTAGTACGAATAGCAAAGGAATTAAAATTTTCAAGAATTTTTTTACTCAATCTGCAAAGATTGCCACGAAATGATCCCACAGAATAAGAAAGAACGAAACAATTTTTTTTTTGTTTTGCTTAAAACACAGACACAGAAACAATAAATCTTCTGAAAATGGCTGAGGGACGAAGAGGATATAATGGGACCCGAAATTTTACAGGACCATAATGCAACACTTGACCTTTTATTTACGTTGAACTTGATGAATTTCAAAATTTCATGTTTTCGTACCGGTCGGTCACCATTATCGCTGACCGACCGGTCAACGGCAACTACATTCAAATGAGCAAACGAATGAGTGAAAATGCATTCAATGCTATAAGCGCTTGCTCATAATTTTCATCGTTCTTTATTTTCTTTTGGCAAAAGATGATCAAAAATTCAAAGCATGTAGCTATGATCTAATGAAATGTTGGTTCTTTCTTTAAGAGCACTTAAATGTCACAATTTCGACTTTTTTTTTCGGCCAATGATACACTTAAACGAAATTAATTCTCACAAATATAAATTGAAATCTATAGGCTGGATTCATAGTCAGTTGTAAATCAACAACATCTTTTCATTCGTAAGGATCGCCCGCACAAGGCATACAATGTGATGGAATAATGCAGAAATCTGTCTCAATATCTTTCGTGTCGCCTAATACAACTCCATAATTGAATATTTTTTTCAGATAAGATTGTTGGTGATTCGATATTGGTTGTAATCGAAGTTAATAGCATTTCAGCTAATACGGAACTATACAATACTAAGTCTATCTAAATAAAAGCATCGTTTGAGTACCCATTGTATGCCTATTTAAAATATTTTTTACACTTTTCGATGCCATTAAAAAAACCTAACATAGGTGGTGAACGTTACAGCAGCTTACTATGTTCATTCGAACTTTCTCTAAGACGACGTGCTGATATTTTTCTCTAGAATTTTTTGAAGTTATTTCGTTGTCGAATGACAATAATCTATCAGTAATCGTCATGCTTGCTAACGTAAGAGGGGATGGGAAGGTGGATTGTGGATTAAGTGCTAAACGTTTACCTTTGCAGCGCATCGTTCTACAATCAACGCATTATCGCCAATCTAAAAACCACTACATCTTTAGACAATTTAACGACTCAAATATCTAATGGTATATAGCACAAACCCGTTCCCCTCTTACTTGCGAGATGCCCACAAATTTTCATAGAGCACTGACTAGATCGACAGAAATCCGATTCAACATAAAAACTTCCTCAAAAAAAGAACTCATAAAATGCCACTAAAAAGTGACATATAAAATTTCATGACGCTTTCAAAACACTAAAAAAAAGTAGTCATAACTTCCCTTCAAATTAAAAGATTGAAAGGTTTAACACCTAAAAAATGCATCAAAATAAACCAATCAACATTTAGTAGCAATTCGAATCTCTACACGATGTTTGACAGGTCAAGGATGCCCTAGGAATAATCCTTATTAAATCGATTCAACCTTATGCTCAGCGAAAGCGTCATAAATGGTACCATCACGATTCCCTAAAGGCATCTTGCGAATATTTGCATCTCGGTGAATTTCATACAGATAATGCGAATATAAAATTTTCGAATTTTGCAAACCTAAAATATTCCGCCGTTCTATAAAAAACGATTAATCCATCGCAATTGTTCCATCATCAATCGCATCTTTTCAACCACTTTTCTTTCTCTAGTGCTTTAATATATCCGAGTTGCAAATATCGCAATGGCTATCGAAGATGATGTACAAATTGTTGATCGTGTAATAAAAATAATTTTAGAAACAAGATAAAATTAATTAGACCGATGATCAATAAACAAAAAAACTATATACATGCATCGAACGCAAATTATTGCTTCATTAAGGAGAATCACGTAAAGCACGAATGGTGATTTATATTCGTGCATTACAATTTAAAATCTATCAAACGAAAACAAAAAATGAATTCGCCAGATGGAAAAATAAACAATTCAATAATATTTGTATAAACAAAACACAGAAAATATTTGATGATTCGCCTAATCTCGTCTACAGTTCTAGAAATTACAAACGATATTATATCGATAGGTGTATAGGTAAACGTCAGATAAGGAAACATATTCCTCTCAAGATATGTTTCTCAAGATAGCAAATTCCAACAATTAAAGCCATTCCTATGTAGTGAAATTTATGAAGTCAATCTTCTATTAAAATTTTTTGATTATTTCTTCAACATTGAGAATATTTCAACGATATGGGAAGATAGGAAAATTACAACAAAATATGTAAATTACACATTGGAGAGGTGCACCTCAATCAAGAATAAGAAAATCTGGGAATGGAATAAATTTTAAAAAAAAAAAAAAAAGAAGAAGAAGAAAAATTTGTGATTGTAATTGTAAAGAAATGCTTAAAGAAAAAATAACCTCGGAAATATATCGTCATTTAATTCGACACTATCATCTCACAAATTTATATCTTCTCTAATTGACTGAATTCCATAAGATCAAAAAGCAAGTTTTAGAGACGATTCCATTACAGGAAATATTTTTCATTTCATCAAATCACCCAACTCTCTCATGAAACTACTACTCCATGACTAAATGCTAGATATGGATCTAATTCAATCAATTTGAATCTAATCCACCTTTAGTTGGATTAGCACCAAACTGCTCGGCTTAAACCATTTAAGAAAGTTCTCTTTTCTTCACATAGTGATGCTTATATATATATTTTCTCCAATTAGCTGATATTTCAAAAACGAATCAAAAAGTTACCCCCCGTGTATGTTACTCACAAGCCTGTATGCTCCCTGAAGGACGTCACTAAAGAGCAATGCAGGCATCGGAAGGGACATCAAGAGAGGATAGCTCGACGACGTTGTAACGTCGTTAGTCGAACAATGAGGAAATAAATGAATGACGACGAGATAAAGCGCATCGCGAGATGACATCAACCGTTTATACAAATCAAACCGAGGCAGCGCAACGTCATCTAGTCTTTTGAGCATGAAATCACATATTGAAGAGCATCGTCCAAATGCGTAAATACCTGCAAAAATATCCCACTCTTCTTAGTGTACTCCGGAGTCTAAAGTTTTCCAACGTTCTGTTGAGGAAGGATGGGTTTACTCAAAAAAGGATAAGTGTTTCTATCAGAAGAGACAAGCGAGTAAGACTTATTTAAGCCGATATAATAAAAAATTAAATAAAGCAATTCTATAGTACTGCAATAATAACTTTTCAACATTAATTTTTTCTTCAAAGTCTGAGCTAGTGAGCTTAAAAAAAGAGCTGAGAATGAGGCAACGATGCGAATTTATTTTCTAAGTGAAAATCTTTCTTAAAATGAGCCAAACGATGAGAGTAAATTATATGTAAATTATTCGAAATATAAATAAAAAATTAGTCACAACGGATCACTTCCAGCCATAAATAAAACCGTCCCTGCATATAATTATCAAAACATTTCAAAGTAGTTGCAGCTAATATTTCTCTTCCTCCTCTATTTTTCCTCCTTCTAACCCGTCCCCTTCCTCCAAGGAATTTAAACGAAAGTAGGTGAACGAACCTCGCAATGTCTCCTCTCGGCCATATCCCTGAGATAGCAGAAGGCCATACGATAGCACTCATTACGCCTTTCGATATGTCTTCGCATTTCTTCATCACAAACTGAAGACGAGTCCAACATTTTCGCCCTTTTCGGTACACACAACGTCACACTCCAATTTGTATGACCCAAAAAGTAGGCCACCTGCAAACTATCATCAAAGTTGATATACATGACGAATATTATTCATAAGCATAGCAGCGCTAAGAAAATCCCTCCTCCATCAACTTCCTCGTGATAGATAGAAAATTTATTTCCTTCATTCTCTCAGCTAAAATGACATCTCCTTAAATTTCCTAGCTATTCCAAATATATTTAGACTACCGAATAGTGAAAACCTACGGAAATACTTTATGTTCTAATAAGCACCGATGCAAGTATCATGCAACGACGTCACGGAAGAGGTAGATGGAAAAAGGAAACAAAAAATTCATTCATCACTTCAGATAGGTTGCATAACTTATCGACATTGGTGGTTACGGGCAAATCACCCATGTAGCAAGCATCAATCGATGAAGTGCTCGTTCATAGGTGCAATTCGATTCTAGAAATTTTCAAAAAGAACATATGTTAAGGTGAAGCGAACCTCAACCATGCCTGAGAGTATCGTCTCGCAAGAAGGAATGTGATAAAGAATACGTCGTGTCATATCAAGGGTTGGTAATCGTTTATGCCTCTCGATCATCAATTCCGAGCAATACGATATTCCTTTCTTACTGAAATTTTCGTTCTTGAAAACAACTTCTGAATATTCGACTTTTTTAGTTTCATCGATTTATACAATTCACTTAT
>QEWY01002553.1:574651-621853 GCA_006503575.1 Baylisascaris schroederi | reverse complement strand
TGGGAAAATTTAAAATACATATATATATATATGTATATATATATATATATATATATATATATATATATACATATATATATATATGTATTTTAAATTTTCCCAACATGATAAGATCGATGCTTTATGGCTGCTACTGCAGAGTGCGACGGCTATCCGCTATTACGGAAACTACCGATAATAATATGGTTCCCACAAGAAACCTATGTTACCTCGTGAATTTCTCATATTAAATACTAGACTACGCCTTTCTTTAATTGCTGCAAAATAGTAAATTTTAAACTATGATATAATCTTCGACAAATTTATTAGTATGCTGACGAATCAGCATTGATCGCCTTGAACAATGATCTTACGATAAAAAGACGATATCGGTGTGCGATAAAGACAGACGGCTACCTGGATGGACTGCAATACTGGCACGTCGTGCATTGTGAGGATGGCATCGAGTAAATCGCATGTCTTTCGCCTATCTGGAAGGTCATCTGGATGCCCTCGATCTCGCCATTCTGTCCGTCCGAGAAAGACAACAACCAGCTTTGGTGCCTTCCTAGCCGCAAAATGCGCTATCTCGAGGAATGAGGTCGCATTGACGGTCGCCGGATCGAGCACAAACAAAAACAAGCTCGAATTCTACAATAAACATTCTGCTATCAAGAATAAGAAAACAACCCTTAAATAAAGATTCAAACAAACACTGACGAATTCTGCTTCCTCATCTTTTTACCTCCCCTCATCCACAGTGCAGTGGTCACTTAAAGTTCATTCTGCAATTCAAACATATTTCAAAATCTAAGCAAATCGATGCAGTTATGTCTATGCAATGCTAAGAAACGATGTAATGGATTCAAATAACAAAACAACACCTCTATTCAAATAGAAAATACAAAACAAAATACTTGAAATGTGACGATGCATATGGAACACGCGCAATACTATATTATCTTGCTGCACAACAATACTTCTTTGTGTACGGATGCTTTCTCACCTACTTTCCCGTCAAAGCACAAGTTTTTTAGTTAGATCTAGCGACTGCGGTGATATATATGGTCGTATGATTAGTTCATTGCAGTTGCTTCATGCGACGATTCACAAGAATCTGAGGTCACGAAATATGGCCTTAGAGCCTCTTTCTTTTCTGCTGAGCTGTTTAAAGATGACTCCAGGCTTCGTGATAGGACATTAGACAGATAAACACCATGCAACAGATCTCATTCCTCTTCCGCAAATCGTAAAACAGATCAAGAAGGAAACTTTTTTCCGGAAACGTTTGGTGACATTATCGTATTACGCACATAAAAAAAAAAAATTCATTTTTAGGTGAGATCGCAACATCTACAATAATTCATGTGAAATAACATAAGGTCATCTGTACGTCTTTCATTTAGGATTTTTTTTTTCTGAGCATAACGCTTCACAACATCAGGTTGTGATATCAATTTGTGATAAAAGATTTGAAGTGATAAGAGTTGAAAGCAACAAAAAGCGATAAAGAAAAAGAATCACAAAGAACGATCATCTCAACATTTAGAGAGTTCAAATAACATAAAATCTATTTTAAAATTATATATTAAGGAAGTGTTATGCTATAAATTATATACTACTATAAACCTAAAAATAACAAAAAAATCACTTGCGTAATATTCAATCATAAGTGAATGTGATGCTGAATCTTTAGTGCAAATGAAAAAAAAAGTATGAACTCTATTTGATGTGCAATAAAAAATAATCTTTTTTTTTCATTGTAATTTCCGATCGAGTACACCTATAAAACCGTTCCGATAAACAATAACGCGTTCTGTAAAATTACGTATGCACACTGATAACGATAAAAACGTTAACGACACAACGAAGAGTTCGTTCATTCTGTTCATCTATACGTATCACTCATAAATATAACCCTAAATGTGGTATTTGTTTGGCTCAAACGATAAAATCCAATTGAAAAAAAAAAGCCATCCTCGCTGAAGAAATGACAAGATTGGACTACGATATCCTTATCGATAGATAATCTTTCCTCAAAAAGAAAAAAAAAAAACAAAAAAACAAAAGAATGAGGTTCGAATTGCAGATTCCCCTCAACCCCTCCTCTCTTCCGCTGCAGTTTGTGCTTTTCTCTTCTTTTCAGGTAGACTTGAAAAATCACTGTGAGTACCACCTTTGAATATAACAATACTATAACCGACACTGATGTATCGCACATCTATAAAACCATATTAATGTAGAGCGAAAATTTTAAAAGGCAAAAAACTCGTTTAATCATCAGATAACTCGAAATTTTTCAATGAAGATATCCCATTCTACAGAAACGATTCGATACTTATGAAGTAAATCAAAAAAAACGCTGCAAAAGCATGGACCCTTAGCGGAAATAGCCTATTTAGATGATCGAAAATCACTTTCGAAATGACGTCGATCATGTTGTTGGTCTTCCATCGGAATAACACTTTATTCGAGGCAGACTACAAGAGGGTATCAGTAATCGAACTATACGCTTAAGTTGACGTATGCTTATATGGATTCAAAAATCACTTTCTATATTGTACCTCCTTGGCGACGCTCTCCTCATTGATCATATGCTCGTTCCATACACTTCGTTGTGGATCATAATAGGTGATCGCTCGTTTCTCCAAATACGGTATCACCTATATAGTAAAAGTTTTTTATTATTATTAAAAAAAAATTGTGGCTATTTTCAATGTTTGCTATGAGATTGGCACAATCAACATTTGCCGAAAAAAAATTAGCGCTACAACAGATCGAATGGAAGAGAAGTTGTCAATACGATTAAGTTGAAAAACTCACTCAATAAACATTCTAAAATGCCGTTGATAGATCTTTTTTAAAACTTCTAAGATGTTTGCAAAATTTTGAGTAGCTTAAACACCATACTAACAAAAAATTTCCAATGTTGCCTCCTATAGAAGTTGGATTTCGCTTCTTATCGAAATCATTCTATCCGAATGATTCATAAAAGTAGTTTACAATCGTTGGGAAATTATTGCCGAATAAAAGTGAAATAAATTTTGCAAAAAAGAAAATAAAATGTTGAGGATTTTTTATGCGAATGATATCGTATGTTCGTAAGATACGATAATCTTTGAGTGAATAAATATTGATAAAAATTCACCTGATCTCGCCTCCAAACAGTATTTCCGCAACTTCCGCCCAAGAACACGTCATAGAGTGGTTTGGGTGAGGAGTGGTGTTTGGCGTTTGGATATGGCGATATTTGACCAACAGCCAGGTTTGCCTGAAAACACATTGCTGCTGCACTTCATCGGCAACAACAACTACTAATGGCTGCATCATTTGTTCATTGCAGAAAATCACGTGAATTCGAACAACTATCCAAGCAAATCCTCTAGGCAATGCAAAAAACTTGAAAAAAAAGTAAGCAATATTCACACTAAAAGTCCCCTATTCTCTTCAATAATCAAAAAATTTCTAAAATTTCATCATTTTATATTTGCCTCTCTATTATTGCAATCCAAAAATGAAACCAACTACTTCAAAAAAGAAAACGAGTAGAGAAATATAACAGATCGTCTTGCTCAGATTGTATTTCTGCATCCCTCTGCAAAGATCAACCTGGTTCATAGTTCACTAAGATACAATAAACATACGAAATAATGCCTCCATATTTTAACGATAGTATCTTCAGTATTTCCCATTAAAAGTTTCGTTTTACAATAATAGGACCTGTATAAAATGTACAATCAACGGTAGTAAAATGGAGTAAATGTTTAAAATTTTAATAACTCTTTTAAAGGTTTTTTTTTACCGCTTACGAACTTGGTCTATGGTACACATAGTACCTATTAAATCTAATAAAGTTACGTACAGTAGTTTATGAGTTAAAACTACCACATTCTAGGAAGTCACATACACACATATATAGGCGTATGATGGAGAGCAATATTGAAAAAGTGCACAGATCAATCTTTTGATTGCATATATTATAACCAATTTTTGATTCACTCAAATGTTCAACGATTGGTAATCATAATAGTTATTAGCTAATAATGCTATCATGGCCGCTGATGAGCAGGTTATATTAAACTTTCACATCTCTACTGCGTATGTTAGATTACATCACTATAACCAATATTAGGCCTCTTAGATTATTAAACCATCATCAACCATAAATTACACTAATATAACACCATAAATACCAACGGGTACCACATAATCTACCACAACAACCACTGATGAACATCTTAGATTGTATCACTATAACCACTAACTGGTGCCTTGCAATATGTCATCATAACCAATAATGGGGACAATACACTATAACATCATAACCACTAACTGACACTTTAGACTGCACCGCCAATAATGGGGATTTTAAAAGCAAATATCCGTAGGCGTATTATTGCTTTTGCATATCTTCGATTGATGAGGAAAACTCCAATTAATTAGGTGCTCACAAAAAAAAAAGAAAAAAAAAATTGGCGTACAGCTTCAACTGTAGACGTTCGAAGTTCACTTTAAAGGAAATTTTTGCACATTCGTTTCATGTTTAATCAGAAAGAGTAGTAGATTTGAAGATGAAAACGGTGTAAATGTTGAAATCTAAAACGATCTCAAGTATAAAAAGATCTAAAAAAGCGATGAGGTGATATGATTGCATCAAGCTCTATTACAGCAAACAGGCATATAGAAAAATATGCTCGAAATTGAAACGTGAAGTACGCATAGATCGGTCGTTTATCAAATGCTTATGATGCTGCAATGTTACTATAGATGGCTAATTCTGTCACAGCATATGATAATACGATCGCTGTTATGTGCATATGTGTCCATTTCATATTGAAGTAATCACCCATCAATGAGGCTATTTTTAGTTGTATTAGGATTTGAATTTCGGTATTTATGACAGATTAATTTCAGCAATTGATAATCGACTTAATTCGAATTGAGGTGAATATTAAAAATGCGCAAAAAAACCCCCGCAAAGATATTTTCAATTAATTGCAGTTGGCTGCATCTGGCAAATTTCATAGTTGGTACTTCAGTGATAATTATTTCAGATAAACAAAATCTAGTGACAAGCAAAAATGCGATAGAGTATAATAAGAACAATCTGTTTATGTTTAATAAATTGCCTATATCAATAAAGAAATATTCGAGAATTTGCATAAGAAATATTTCAACGCATTGCAATTTCCAATGGGGCATAAAAATAATGAGTAAGCAAAAGACGAAAGAGTGCAATAATCCATATTGCAATCTTATGCAAAAAAAAAAAAACTTACAATGAGCCACAATTGAGTGATATATTCAAGGAATGTGAAATTATTGCCAGCTTAAAAGTACAATAATAAACAGCTGTTTCTTTGTTGTTGCTTTTGTCTCAAGGATGTAAAATAGATGATTTTTAAACTCATTTGTTCTTTATGTGCGTTTGAAAGGACATTCCACAAAAATCGGCTAAATCGGCATTCTTAGGTATTATTGCTTTAACACAGTTGTGACTTACAATTCAACTCATCTATCAACACTTCAAACAGAACGAACGATAGGTGGACGAAGCGAATGGTAAGAAGAATGAACAATCTGCAGAAAGAAATCTCAAATTTGATAAAAATCGAATGTTTTCTAGATAAATAAGGAGAACAAAAATACATCTTCATAGTATTTACCAATTAAATGAGCAAACAGTACACTAGGAGAGGTAACATCAATAGTTATCAGCTTGCCCCTCCCCTTTATACCTTACTAATGATGAGGCTTGCATTATTCCCCAGGGATTAATTAAACATAAAGAAACACAAACGCATCCGACTATATAAAGTTTTAAAAGACGAAAATCTGCATAGAACGGAGTGGGAAAAAGAAGAATCTTTTACATTTCAAATAATTAGAGACATCTATCACTACTCATTTCAATACTTCATTAACAACAATAGTTGAAAAAACACGGTATAAAAAAACCGACCGCTTAATAACCAATAATGCAGATAGAAAGATAAACAGGCGAACAAAAGGTGCATAAAAATTAATACGCAAAAAAAAGATGAAATGTCAAAAAAATGATCCATTTCATACATAAATTTTTACTGTATTAATTTTAAACGACGTCATATTATTAAGGGTGATTGAACGATGAAAATTCATAAGGAGTACAAGTAATAACATTTAAAGGATCGGTAACGCGTTGGCGAATATCGTAATCTAGTATTATTTATCACCATTCAATGAGAACATCCTGTGGATTATTCTATCAATGAATGCCAACTTCACCGGTTATATATGGGTGAATTTTTCGAAATAAAAAATTCAGATGCAAAATACGTCATTCAGAGAACCATTATATATACTTATTAAAGCATAAAAATATAATAATTTTTAACTTGTCAACCTTCAATGTAACGTCTGCAAACGAATATAACAAATCAATGAGGGATCAAGTGGGTGGAGCAACAACGATAAAATATACGACGTGTAGTCGAAGCACTAAAGAATTACGAGTTAAGCAATTAGAAATTAAAAGCAAAGATCCAAAAATTATGACAAATGTTCCTTAATATTAGAATCCGTCTGACCAATCTCGGATCAAAAATTGGACGGGCTTAACTTGTAAGAAAAAAAATAAAGATTCTAACACCTTCGTAATGGATCAGATGCAATATGCTTACCTTTATTGGACATTGCTGTTTGGTGATGGATGAGCGTGAACCCCTAAGTGGGCTACTGTGTAAGGTTGAGGGTACGGTAGAGGCACTTGCCACCGTACCATTACAGTTGGCACTCATCGGCGCAGTGTCTCGGCTGATTTGCGCACGCGACACACCGGCATCTGGCAATAACTTCTGCACATCACAACTGCAAATCGAAATCTTTTATTATTTTACTCTTAATATACTGTATATTTTTCATCATCAATACGTAGCAAATATAACCAATTCAAAAGGTGTAAAAATGCATCTGACAATTTTTTCATTAATATCTATATGACCGACGGTACATATTATTAGTGACGCAGAACATCACCTTTACAATCCTCTCCCCTCCATGCAACGTTCCTTCATAATCAATACTTACATGCCAATATCACTGACTACTAGCATCTAAAAGCTTGGCACTTCCTGAATTGGTAACCTCTTCCTTACTGCCTTTTGGTCATTGATGTGACCGCTCAGATGGACGATGAAGAAGTAGAGGATCCATTTTCCTTCACCTCTTAAAAAAGTTTAGGCGAGTATACCGAGTTTTTCATCACTTTCTGTGACGTGCCACTTGAAAATTTCACAGAGTCAGCCTGATGGAGATGCTTATAGGTTCTTTTATTCGCGAAATTGTGACTTGCTTGGAGCTATTCTTTTTTGAAACATATTTTTTGTCAACATTTGTAGGCGAAAGCTTGTCAGTTGAATCGTTTCTGAACGCAGTGATGAATATTGCCGGACAACTTTCGTTTGGTAGGTTATACTATATGAAAAGCAATATTCTGTAGGAGCTAAATCATATATCCCTTTATTTTACTTTTTGATTTCTTTTTCCCCTCCTTCTCCCCCCTCCCCCCTTCTTCAGCTTCCCTTCGTAAAAAACAGCACACAGCTCGCTTCAATATTAATGGCCAGCCGTTAGCTGAATGCACGTGACTTGCACACTATGCAAGTCCTGAAATGCGTTTTCAGCGTTTGAAAAAAAAAATAGCATTATGTCTTAGCAAACACATAAAAATGCGCTAATGATTTCACCACAGATTAAATATATAAGGTTAAAGATCTAGAAATGTGAAAATTTCTTGAAATAAAAAAGTTTTACTGAATTACTATAGATGTCATTAAACACATTCATATGCAACATTTCTAATTGCAATAAGAGATGTATGCGAATACTGGACGAATATTAAGATGCAATACATATGGAAATATATTCAAATATTCCAAAAAAAAGAGAAAAAATAATAATTGGACAGATTAAATCTATATGCTTATCGTTATGCTTAAAAATATTCAAGTAGAACACTTAACTAGCGTGCATTTTTATGTTTGTTTTCATAAACGTACAATTCTAGAAAAAATCGATGAAGGAAATTAGGTTTTGGGGCAATGCGTTTAATGCCTTAGAATATCACACCCATCGATTGCATTAGTACTTGAAAAACATTGACCCTATATGAACATTTTCACATAACCTACATAATTCCACAACAATCTATTAATAATATGGAACGACTATTGATTCACATAGAAATATCTATCAGAAAAATTCAACATTTAAATATAAAAGAAGTGAATTTTTCCAAGTTAATAAAAAAAAAAAGATGTGAAAAAAGACAGATGAAAAAGATGCTTAAATCATAGAAATAATTTGAAAGAAATGATACCCGCAAGAATAATTATGAATAAAATGATCATAAATGAAAAGCGTATATGAATAGCGTACTATTTAATAAGAAACAGCGATCAATGAGAGAGGCAAAGAAAAAAAAAACGATGAGAAGTGGTGACATTATGAACTGAATCGATTCAACAACGCATCACAAATCCCGTTTTGTGAAACGCACATTAAACGTCGAAAAGAGTAATTAATCCATAAATGTCCACATAAATATAATAGAACAAATTAGTGCTCTAATTTATTCTATCAGTCAATAACCTATGAAAAATGTGTTCAATCGGTTGAATATCACATTGGAATGTGATCTGAAGCGAAAGATTCCATATATATATATATATTTAAACATATCTTATCTTTCAGCATCAATTGCCAACGTTTTCCCTCATGCCATCAAATGTTTTCCGGTAAAACGCCTTTTTTCCAAAGCATAAAATTAAATCTGAGGTTATCATTAATCTTCGATTGTTTTTCTCATTTAACAATAAATCAATAGTGTGACAGTACCAAAAATATGATGGTGATAGTAAATAACATAGCGCATGATCTACCCTTATCTCATAGCAATTAAGCTTGAAGGATTAAAGATGAAACCTCGCATATCATATAATCCTTCCTTTCTTCATACATAAACGATGTATATCCTTCACGTGCCTTTTTTATAGATAAACCTTCAATATACACTATATATCCTTAACGTAGGAAGCAAAAAAAAAAGACATCATAGAAAAATGAAAAGGACTTTTCCTCTATTGTAAGCGTATATTACTTACTAAAGCAATAAACATTTGAAAAATTCAACCACAGGGATATAATGCTATCGTTTAACGTTATGTATGAATCGAGCTGAAATATCATGCAGTAATAGCTTCATCACATGTTAACGACAATAAAATCGCATCAATATTTCTGAAAAATCAAATGAGCTACTCTTAAAGCCGTTTCCGCTAGCAACGCTTCATATTTTTATTAAATTGCACCAAGGAAGCGATCACAAACATGCAATATTCCTAAGGTTGCATAAATTTGCCGTTTTCAATCACTTCGTTCAATAGATGGACTGAAATTTCTTAATAAATCGTCCAATAAGGATATATTATATCCATCATACACATAACTTTTCAGAAAAAAACCTCTTATTAATGAATATGAATCGTCACTTCATCTCTCCTATTATTTTTCACTAAATTCTTTTCTTTTCTTTTTTTTCCTTGTTTCTCTCCATTCGCGGAACATAAGTGAACGCCTCCTGCTATCATCTGTTCAGTTTAATTTCACACCAAAAAAAAACATCAAAAAACAAAGAAGAAAAATATTGTCAAGGCATTTTGAGCATGCGTATCTTCTTACTCACTGAACGTAATTCACAATTATTATTTTCTATTAAAACAATAGACTATCCCAATGAAATGAAATACAATTGCAATTCTTTTCAATATGGCACTTTCTATGATGTGTATAGAAAATATTGGCGATAATCAACCAGAAACCATTTGTCCTTTTTCTCGACGTGCGCAATTCCCCATTTACAGTAGTTTTGCTGTCTATCGCTTAGATGTGTCGTCACATGACATCATAGAAGTGCGTAAACGAATCATTCTAAAGTTCCCTTCATTTATCATAGCCGCCTTCGAGTTGCATGTTGCCGTTACCCACAAGTGTGTAGCGTTCTTTGAAAATATACGCTCGTTCATTCGCCTTTCGATTTGTTTGCTCTTTTCATTAAAACTATTCAACCGGTATTTATAGAGTGAATTCCGTGTTCTATTATGACACAAATGAATACCGCTAAGATAAGGGAAAAATCGTTGAAAAGGTTCATTTAAGAAGAACGAATGTTGAAAATGACGTGATATTTCAAAATTATATTCCTTTAAGGGATTCCTACTAGAATCTTAAATTCGTCGAATTAGTTACAAAGCTGCAGTAACCAAAAGTCTACAGTTTCTAATGTAATTTATTTTCAAAAATTGATTATAGCAACATCATTCTTTTAAACTCATATACTTCATAAAGTGCTGATCAAAAACCACAATTGATAGAAGACTGCCTAAAGAAGGCAACGGATGGATCTGCATCGAGCAAAGTGCAATGCTCCAATGAACTGCAGCTTCTACAAACACAATCTATAAATGCAACACACAGCAAAATTTCACGTGACAACCACTCTTTCTAAGAGGAAACGATAAAAATTAGATTCGATTTGCACTTACATAATGCGACATACATCCTGATATGATGA
Source organism: Baylisascaris schroederi (assembly GCA_006503575.1). Taxonomy (NCBI): domain Eukaryota; kingdom Metazoa; phylum Nematoda; class Chromadorea; order Rhabditida; family Ascarididae; genus Baylisascaris; species Baylisascaris schroederi. Next base: position 611,262 of record QEWY01002553.1, on the reverse strand, counting down.
TACATGAGGAAAATTTTATTAATTAAGTAGTGATTAGCATAAATTGTATTTTTATAGAGACATATAAAATTTTGAAAAATAAGAAAGTTTTGAGCAATTAGGAAACAAGAAGTAAAAATGAGCGAATTTAGATAAAGCAATCAACTCATGTAGAATAGAGAGAAGAGAGGAATCAATGCGTGAAATAATATCGAAAAAAATGCGATGTTCTCATATGTGAAAATGAAGATAATCTACGCTTTCTGAGAATAGAAAGTAAAATCTATGATTTACCATGAAATTTATTAGCTTCAATTTTTGATTAACAAACAAAAGTAGAGTGTTCAATAACGACTTGAAATGTTTATCATCCAACTGAAACAACTAAAAACAATATAATGATTACATGTATTGCCTAAAAATTGACAATCTAGAACTAATAAATTCGTATCAAAACACACTCAATTTATGCTCTAGTCATTTCATAGGAGATGCAAACGATCAGCCATTTGCCAAACAGTTGTCCGTGTTGATATTTTTGTTCATATATTGGAATTTTATATAATTACCGTCGAGAACGTTGTATGCTTACTTAATTTATAGTTAACACTCACAATAAATTTGTTGATACTCAACTTAAAGTCCCATTAATCTGATCCATCGCTCATATGATTGCATGCAACTCTTCCAATCAGACTGAACATCATAAATGAAGAAAATTAAAAATATTTTTGGTGGGGAGTTTTTTTTAACCTTGTAATTTATTGTTATAGCAGAGGCTATTGAAATTTTGAGAATTCTGATGCAAATTTATGTCTTCAAATGTTAAGGACACAAATGTGACCCTAACCGCAAATGGTTGAACGAAGATGGGAGATTGGCGTGATTCGAAAGGATGATAGTGATGATAGAAAAAAAAAAAAACGACGTCATCTAATTGCGTTTATATTTAGCACTAGCGAGTAGGGAAATAATAAATGCGAAAATGGGAGCCGTTACTTAGGGAAATGAATTATTTAAAATAAGAGTAACTCTATCGTTGATCGACGAATATCACTCGTTTTAATAGAAATTATAAAAACGTCAAATAGCTTTAATATAGATTGAATTAAAATGGAAATGTAGATGGAAATATGATTTACCTTCCAAGTTAGGGAAATCCATTCATCAAAATGACTAATCAGTTTATTAAGGCAAATTGTTTAGCAATATGAAACTCATCAATCGTCGATGACTTACGCGATAAGGCAGTACGTATGAATATTCCATCTATGTATCAATTAATAAAACGAAAAACAATATTGCTCAATTCCCCTATGATAAAAAAATTTAATAGTTTTTTATATGAGCAAAGATTGCCACCTATGAACAAAAAAAAATAAAAAATAAAAAATAAATAAAAGTCATTAAACATCAATAAAGCATGCGTAACAGAAGCAAAACAAACGAACAAGTCTATCAAAGTTTTGAGGTGCATTTATTCGACAACCTTCCTTCATTACTCGCATCTACTTTTTATTGATTTGCAATGGCACGAATTTTGTTAGTAATGAATAAGACGTGAACAGTTCATGTAACTCTTGATATAACGAAACTTAATGAATAATGCTTTATTTTCGAATAAATTTACTATATACATCGATACGACGCATCAGCACGGAAATCGATGAGAAAAGGTAAGTGGGAAAAACAATCGAATAGCTAAAATCCCAAACAATGAACCCCCAACGCCAAAAATGAATTTCGGTGTAGAATTCTTGAAACGCTCCGGCTCCAAAGCGTGGTACCATATACAAATTGCCACAAAGATGGCCACCTGGTGAAGAACGTTAAAGATTTCAACAAATGAAAATCATTTGCATGCATTGTTTACGGAAGTTTCCACTCGAAAAAAAAAATCCTGCATTGGAATCATTAAAATTAATGAATATAATAAGAATGAGCAATTATTTGTGAACTCATATATAGTGAGGGTGGACGTTTGTAAATGCATCTTATTGACGTATCACATCAATTTAGTGATAAAATGAAATATCATATTTGCATTGCACTTTTTTCATCATTCCCTTATCAATGACAAACATCAATAAAATTGACGTCATGCATTTATTAACATATCACAACACGAAATAGGCGACGACCAGTAAGATACTTCTCCCAGAGTATTTTTCTTTGAACACTCCTCTAACTTCTAATGGCTAAAACCTATTCTGCTTTCGTTTTTCATATTTATGCCTACATCTACCCTACACATGATCGATATAAGTGTCCTGAATTCTTTATCTAATCGACTCGATTCCAAATCCAGGCTACATGAACGATCTGTGCTCAAGGATAATATTTCATGGGAATCACACTGGTTAAAAGGTATTAAATTTCCGCAGTCTATTACATGGAATATCCGCATTTTCTTCAATGCTGCAATAAACTTTTGCAAGGTTTAGGAAAGTCCCTCGATCAAGCTTTTATCCATTCTTATTCTTTGTATATTTTATTTAGAATATCGGCTGGCATAAAAAAAAAATGCACTATCGAAGTTAACGGTTATTAGTGAAGAACACACCTTTCTCTTGTTGTATTTTACGATGAGATAAAAACGATTTATAGTGTTTATTTGTCGTTCATATGCAAAAGAAAAAAAAAATCTCTTATGGAGCATTTGAGGTGAGTAATGTAGAGTAGACCTACATGAAACATTACGAGCTATAAACTCTACAGGTGAATTTCTATGAGGGACTTCTATTGCAAGTGGAAAAAGCAATAGAAAGAAAGAAATTTGCAATCAGAAGGTAAGAAATTTGAAAATTCTGCTATGTAGATAAAAAGTAATACTTTAAAGTTGAACGGAATCAACATACTTACTTATTTGGTTCCGCTTACCGAGCATTTTCACCAATCATCTAGAATTGTAAATTGTAATCTCGATAATATAGAGCCGAAAAAGTGTACTTCAGGGAAGAATGTTGTAATTTCCTATTAGGAAGCAATAAACATGAACGATTAGTCATAACCGCATGGATGAGTGAAAAATCCCCCCCCCCCCTCCCCCCCACCTTTCATCACCCTCCGTTTAATGGCTAATGTTTATAATTGCATCGAATTTATGTTATCAATAAAAAAAACCTTTTGTTCTATTCAGTTCTATATAATTCCATGACGGAAAAAAAAGAAAGGAAAATGGAAAAGTGAAAAATGGTTCACGTGAATATGAGTCAGATTATTTCTACGATTTTTTAGTTTGTAGTATTTGAGGTCGATTAAAATTACACAAAGAAATATATTGGAATGGTAAAAGAAAATGAATAAACATTAGAAGGAAAGAAATGCAAAGTGTGAACACAGCATAACAAGCAAACAACAACTCAACGAGGCAATTGCTCTTCACCTCAATCCCCAACTGCATAGTCAATACTCTTCATAAAAGTGCGCTGCTAACCAATGCAATTACCGTACGCAGCCGATCGCCCACGTATCATCATCATAAGAAACGCGAGAATCGTTCAAGAATCAAAACATGACATCATATTGAACTTCTATATTCCTCCGTTCTTTTTATTTCGATCGCCTTCAAATATTAATTATCCTATTTTGTCAGATTTTCTCATCTATTTGAAAATTTAATCTCGACATATTCTTGATTGTATTTACCACTTCAAGGTGTTGTTTGTATTTTACGAACGTATAAAGAGCAGAAATATTCGCTAGATTCGAATATTTGAACATTAGATTGTATAGCAATTGGTTGACACTCTTTAATGAAATCAAATTTTTGCACCCTATGTTGTTACAGCTGCTGCACTATTTCACCACCACTAAAGGGCATCGAGTGTAATCTTATCATTGATAAGCATATGAAAACGTGACAGCGTTCAAAATTGATTTCTGCACACAAACAACACACACACACTGCGAGAAGGAATCATGCAAATTAGGCGCGCAAATTCAGAAAAGACCATTTAGCGCGGAAGCGTGTTGAAAAAAGGCGACAAATTCGCGTCGTATGGAATTGTGTGGCGTGGATCGACGTATGCACTCGTTTCACGACCAGGCAACGCGATTGGCAAAGAATGTCAGCCGCGATCGGCAACTCCACTATGACAGCGAGAGGCACAGTGAATTGTGGAAATGATGTGAAACTAGACAGACAAAGATATATATTGGCAAGGATAAGGCAATGTTAGGCAAGCAAGCAAAACATCAGCAAATACTACGATCGAGTAGCAACTAGCTGTTGAGGCAGCTGGTTAGAGGCTGGACGCTAGTATTGCCTATATCGCCTCCTTGAGGGTGTGAGGCAAACTGCCGAATCACGGCTATGCGAAAGAGCGTCCGTCTCTCGCTCACCATTGCAAGACGAACCAAGCACGGATAAAACTCTCGAATGACGTCAGTCTCATCCGCGACACGCTTGCTTCCTCTTTGCAATGAATTCCCTTGCCACGCGCATTGCTCCCCTATTACAGATATTACATACGCACAATTCCTTCGACCTAAATCATATCCACGCCATTCATGAATTCTTAGCAATTGATCGTATCTATTTGGCATATAAACCCATAGTGTGTTTATATTTTTGGTGGTCTTCGAGTACGTATTCAGAAGACAGTTCCATCCAAGACAACAACACTTCGCGGCACCTAGTTTATCTCAATTCAATATTTAAAAGCCAAGTGTTAATGTTCTGGATCACGTGGTTTTAAGCGATAATTGGGTGACAGCTTTGAGTACGCTTCTTTCCAAAGGGTTCATATATAAAAGAGAGCATATTCGAGAGGATGTGCATATAAACCCATAGTGTGTTTATATTTTTGGTGGTCTTCGAGTACGTATTCAGAAGACAGTTCCATCCAAGACAACAACACTTCGCGGCACCTAGTTTATCTCAATTCAATATTTAAAAGCCAAGTGTTAATGTTCTGGATCACGTGGTTTTAAGCGATAATTGGGTGACAGCTTTGAGTACGCTTCTTTCCAAAGGGTTCATATATAAAAGAGAGCATATTCGAGAGGATGTTTCTTTTGGTGATTACACTCGAAAGTGCTCCTATACGAAGAGAAAGCCTTCGTCAAGTGAACATCGCATTCAAATGCTGCGATTGCAAATTTCATTGCATAGTACTTTATAGCAAAATCAACGAAGGAATATTCGTGAACCTCGAACGTAACCTCAAAATAATCTTTGCCTTACTTTGATTCCCTCATATTATTCCATCCTTCTTTCTTCCCCCCTCATAATAGCAGTAAGAAAAATGATAAGCGATGGATATTCTAAAGGATGCTAAGAGGAGGAAAAGAGGGATGCCAACCGAATTATATGAAATAAATGGAAAATAGTTTCAAATCTTGCTATAGACTCTAATATGACATAAAAGAGTTCGATGATTGATCGGTGATAATGCGTTTCTGGAGGGTAACTGTACTATGAAACTGATAATGAATTGACAATATATAGAAAGTTAGGTGGAGCGATTGGACGAAAGAGCCTCATTACAAAAAAAAAGGAAAAAAAACAAAAAAATAAAAAAAAACAGGAGAGAATTCCAACAAGATAACTCCGCATTTCCTTAGTAGTAAAACAAAAATCTACAGGATTGGCGACGGATATCAAATAGAAGCCTAGGACTACATCAAGTCGAAACAAACGATATTTTCAGAAAAAAAAACAGTCACTTATGCGAGAAAATCTCTCGACAAGTTTCCATCTACAAAACTCTACCAACTTCATTGTTTATTGAGGAAACCTTCGAAGATGTGGATAGATCAATAAATCGAAAGCAACTCTGAAGAAAGCATAAAATCGGCACAATATCAAATAGGATCGATGAATTGAAAATATAAAAATAAATTGCCATACAATCTGCTTATATAATCGTTTCATTGTCACGTCGATGTAGTGCTCGCAACTCATCATTGCAAATAGCCGCATTGTTATTTTTGTGCAGAATACGTACGTTTATGTTTTGCATTTCTATATTTGCAAACAATGCAAGCTACAACGATTAGACTAAAAGCTTTGGTTATATTAAACCACACCACCACCAAGTTTATTGTCATGACATTCATGAACTACTAGTTGAAAGAACCGGCAAAACAAACAGACAGTACGCATTCATGTTCGCAGATGTCACACTCATATAATAAACGGACTCAGATAATCTGCAAAAAAAAAAGAAAAAAAAAGAAATTGCTATTCAGTGATTTAATCAACTATGGTATGTAATTTGTCGTGATAACGTCATGTTTATTGTGTTTCATGATTGAATTTCGTTAATTTCACTAAAATGACGTCATTCTCGTTATCACTTGAAGTGTGACATTAAATTAGGTGTTATCTGAGGTGCTAAATGCATTAAACGACTAAATGAGAGCTTTCATTAATGATGAATCCAAAAAAAAAAATATTGCATAATTAATAAAGCAAAGAGTTTTGTAGTTGTTCAATAACTCATTGAACGACAGCTGAACGAATGCAAAAACAATCGCCATACATGGCGACAACTTCATTCAGAAAAGAAAAAAAAAAGAACAGGAATGGAAAAATGAAACATGTGACATAATGAATTAAACACATCACATACATCATATCAAAATGACGTCATTTCTTTTTGAAGTACAGCATTTTTTGATATTCACGGTCATAGATATGAAATTTGAACCCTTTGAAACTATCATATGACACTTCCACCTAGACTATATGGAGTTTCCGATAGTTGTCTACTCGAATAACAACATTCTTTAGTGCACACTTTTGCGATGCATAACATTGCTTCTTCTGATTCAAACATGAATCATCATCGCATCCAGAGTTGCCGCAAAGGACTAATAAAGATTAAGGGCCAAATGTTGCACCATCTGGAGAACAGCCGACGATCATTAGCAAAATTCAATGAAAAACGATATTCACGCAGGTTTATTTCAGTGTATTGCCACTGTTTACTAACTTAAGGTTATATTAGTAAGAATTACTGCCTCAATTCATAACTCGAATGATCACTGATACTCGTTTTATGATGCGCTCATAGGCAGGCAATTTGCTTTGAATAACCCCATCTTTTAAATGAAAAAAAAAAATCGGCGATGATTTCTAACGAAATGATTTTATAAATTTGTTTCTATCATCACTGTCCTTTCTACTATTCTGAAAGTTGCCACTAAAAAAATTCACGTTAATTATGAGCATGGACATTTACATTGAGTGAAAGCTCAAAACAGGCAAAAGAATGTTCCGAAATGGAAAAGAAATACAAGGGGGCAATAATATGATTGCGTTGTGCATTACGAGCAAAAACAGTTCAAAACTTTCGGAGTTTCGATGAAACTGAAACTTTCCTTACAAACAACCATACTTCATCAGTCTAGTATCTCTTAACAAACTATAAACTACAACCTACAAACTACAGGTAAGCATGTCTGTTAGAAAAATCTAATTCTTAACGTTCTATTACTGCAAAAATCAGTGAATAAATATAACCAACTAATTGTCTTTACAAAAACAATGATGTCCCACGGTCATGTCGAACTGAGCGATAGCAAACCGGAAAATATGATCCTCTGAACAACATAATACAACAGAAAATCTACGAGAATTTCTTTGGAAGAAGATGATGATAAAGGTTACATACGTTTACTTACGAAAGGGTTCAACATAGAGGCATAAGAGATGAAGTCAAATTCAACAGCAATGCCTCTATCCCACTACGCTTTCTATATAGCAAGCATTCCTATAATTTCGGTCCTATATACATGTCATCAATCCCTTTCCCCATTAATGCAAGTATTTACAGCGCAACCATCCCTTTTCCCATTAATGCAAGTATTTACACCGTAACCATCCCTTTCCCCATTAATGCAAGTATTTACACCATAACCATCCCTTTCCCCATTAATGCAAGTATTTACACCATAAAAGTTATACTCAACGGCCACAGTGCGTCAGAGCGTAGCCAATCGATGTTTAATGAAAATCGTAAGAAAAATTGGCTATTTTCTTGAGTGCCTTCAATATCTGCAAAAAACCGCTGAGAGGCATGGAAATATGTTAGGGTGAGATGCATAAAGTTCAATTGATGTAAATGGAGCGCTTCAAGGCATGAATGAGATACGGGTAAATATCAACGACTTACCACAGGACGTTACTTTTGCATCGATTGACGGCCAAAAAAAAAGATGATAAAGCAATGAAAAAAAATTCTCTACGACCCATCATCAATTTCAAGATCTATGAGTCCTGCAAAATATTGTTTTTGATATGGTATTTCGAATAAATGCTATATCAGTGATCACTAACTCAACTTTTCTTATGAAGTCCTATCCAAACCTACAACAACAACAGCTGCTCTTGTTGAAAATCACCTAAAAGTATAAACAATCTTTAAATTCACAAGTGAACCCACTCTTTTATAGATCACAATACTGTTTACTTTCGCCAACTGCTATGCATCTCAAGCAATGAATGACGAGAATGCTCGTCTCAGAAGACAATTCAACTATGAGACGTCCATATTTACGAATCTGCTTCGGATTCCGATGCGTTCATTGTGCTGTATGTGTGTAAATGTTCGGCAACCCGTTCAACCTACGAATCGACCAACGAAAGATACGACCGGTCGCTTAAGCATATCGCATCTGGTTGGTCTACGGCTAAGAAAAACGACCGCGCAAGTCCACATGTTATACACGTCATCGAGACCAATTCTCGATTCTCATAAACACAAATGCCAACACATCCCACAACGCTTCACAAGAGTATTGCGCTTATGAATACTTCTATTGGCAGTTCAATTAGTAAGAATAATGATAGAAGTTAGCATTAAGTAAATGAGCACAAGTACAAACAAAGATATGACGTCATATCACGTCAACTAATTAATATTCTCTAAGAAAGGTGAATGAATGATTGATTATAGACAGTTGTACTTCATTTCGCACGCAATAGCAAACAATGAGGTTCCCATGCAATCGACGATTCCCAATCAATAAAACTTTGGATGCCCTTTGCAAATGCATACGGTAGAAGCGTTACCCCCTCCAAAATACAACGTTGTCTTTTTGGACTTCTCACTGTTGAATCCCCATGTCCCCTTCCATGTGTTTCTACAAAATTCGTTCCACATAAGCGCATGCATTCCGATTGCATTGCATCTCTCAGCATAACCGATAGATTCAACTCTTGAACAACAGAGGCCGAAGTTAAGAAATTTAGTGATTATAATATGCATAATAGGAGAACCTACTATCCCATAATTTAGATTTGATCAACTAAGATATGAGATCACCATTATGTATATTTCATTTGGAGTTGATAACTCGAGAGAAAGGTTATTCAGTTAGTAGATTCAAGATTGGATATCCTGCTTGCTCCTCTGATTGGCGCCCTCTCTCTCAACTCTCGCCTAGTTTTTCACTGACTAATTTTAGGGAAGTAAAAATCAAATTGTTTCATATATGAGAATTGGAAATTTTTTTCCTTTCTTTTTTTTTTGTAAAGCTTAATACAGTATCAAAGAAAACACTTAGAAAAAATAACTGGAAAGATGTATGATCGCTGAACACTCAACAAAATGTTCGCTGAATAGTTACAACTAAACGATAGCTGAAATTTGTCAAATGTTTTGTAAAATATTTGAAATTGGCTCATCGATCTTAAATGTTTTCTTATTCATTTGGTCATCTTGAATGTTCATAGATCTTGCGATGCTGAAACACTTATTATACGTAAAGACACGTGTTTCATATATCAAAATAACAATATAGCTAATATCTAAGCGAAAAATGATTTGAGAGACCTTCTACTCGAAAGCATTACACTTAAATACAGCAGCACTCTATCAGAGGCAATTATTTCCTTTAAGCACTAATTTCGACAATTAGGCATTTCCGCAAACTGCGATGCGATTTGCTCAAACAAACCAAGAATGTTAGGCGGATAGCACAGTGTATTTCACATAACTGCTTAGATATAATCCCTCAAACGGGAATATTATATTATAATCAGAACATAATGGATGTTTTATAACAGGAGACTAATAATGAGTGCCATAAAATTAATTGCGTCATTGTTAGGGCACTTATAAGACGCCCGATTTTATGGAATTTCAACAATATAGCACTTTGATTATCATTTATTTCAGAAATAAAAGAATACTGCCTTAAGAGTTAAATCGTTTACAAATGCTCGTGTTTGGCAAAGTGAGAGAGAGAGAGGGAGAGAGAGAGAGAGAGAAAAAAAAGAAGCAAATTGCACAGAAATTTTTGCTTCGATTCGAGAAGCAATGCAATGGAAAAATGGGCGGAGTACAAATGTGAACTACTTTCTTAAATGCAAAATGCTTTCATTAGAGTAAATGCTATCAATTCCATTTATGCAAATTTGTGCATAAGTGTACGCTCTCAATGTCATTAACTATTCGTGTATGAAAAATTGCTAAACGTAATAAGCGAAAGAAAAATTGCTCGTATATTGACGAATAAAAAAAGGTTCACATCATAAGAATTTTCCATTTATATTTGCCCATTCTTTTCCTCGCTTCATGAAGTTAATTTCCTATAAAGTTGAAATCTTTATCACAAATTCCATATAATTTATGAGTAAAATTAACCTAACAATCGATTGTGTTAAAGAAAACCTATAAAAAAACATCAACACAATTGACGTGAACAGCAAAAACGATATCTTTTCTTAGTGCACAAATATGCAAAAGCAATGCGATATTGCTTATGACTATCACTATTACTTACACGACGTTGTTGTTGTTCGTATGAATTTCTAATCGAAATAAAATAAACATGCAAATGCGTTCATCATCAATAATTATATCGAATTTAGAATACTCCCACAAACGTGTATTACATTTATGTGATCTTCTATTTGTGTCTATATCAGCGCATCATCAATTATGCAAGCAAAAATTTATAGATCATTCGAACACTTCTCAATATTCAAAAATTTTTTCAGTTGAGAATAAAATTATGCAATTATCACCTGTTATAAATAAAAGAACGTTTGTAAAAATAGCCGATAAATGCTGAAATTGTAAGGAAACAATGGAAATACCCAACAAAATACCACTCGAGAGAAAATGCGTCCTCTTAAGACAAGCAGTGGTATCTTCAATACTGGAACAGTGCAAATGAAATAGAGGTAATTTTTCATTCAACTAAAACTATTCAACGACGCTCAGATTAACTTGTCTATAGATGGCGCAAACGTCCATGATGCCAACGAAAAGGAGGCAACAAGCTGCTTGCAAATTCCCCACATTTTTGCAAATAAAACTCTCTCTCCTTTCCGATATGAAAAGATGACCCGCAAGTATCAACCAATTAACCAATCAACTTACATATATTATTGCTAACAATTTATAGCAGCGATCATGATGGCAAATTTAATAGAAGCAATTGAAAATATTTCGCAATTATCGATTGCAAAAAATATAGGACAATATGCGAAAACTCTACGCATCGATTTAATAAACTGATATAACCTCTTTGAAATACTTTCTCTGTGATAGATTTCCTATCCAACTGAGATGTTTACGACGTTTGCAATGCAATGCTTTGCGAAGAGCTCGATTGCAATGCAATGCAATCTTTTGCAAAGCCGAAAAACCGGAAAAGATAGAAATGAAACGCTGAAATTTGTCATAGTCGTATACCTAGGGAATTTTTTTTCGGTCAGCTGATAAAGGTGAAAATTCTCAGAAGCGCTGATGAATTTGTAACGCTGCAATAGCAATCACAAACTGCAATCCACTAATATCCTTCTCAGCAATCTTCTACGGGCGCATTTAAATAAGTTTGCATTGAGTCCAGCTAGCGCTTTGCATGCCTCCTTTCGCTGTCCATGAGATAGCTATCTCAGTGAAGAAAATTAGGAATATTCTTAACTTACTCTTATACATCATTTAAAAAAATCGAAGTACCGTACAGTTCTAAATAAAAGCACAGGTCTATATGACCTACAAAATTTTGAAGGCCCTGATCGGATAGTAGAACTCCTCTTCAAGGAAGCCAAGAACAGCAGAATCCGACACAATCCGTGCTTATATAACAGCTTTAGGTATGAATGCCATACGCGCTAGGCGGTTTCAACGTTAAACATAGAGGAAACCAGATCATAGAAAGGTTTCGATGACGTCACAACTGTCAGAAAAACGTGCAGATCTAGGAATGATGCGTTGTGAAGAACATGTAGGGATCGAAGTTGAGCACCTCACAGCGTTAAATCGTTTAAAAAAAATAGATAGCAACCTCCTTGCGGATGATCTCTGATCACTTATCGCCTGATAACACGAGTGTAAAGGAACCCCTTCGGCATAAAATTAGCTTAGTAAAAAAAACACTTTTGTAGTTAGGCAATAATTTCGTGCTGCTAATGAATACTTAAGAAGCAAAAGAAAAAAAAACATAGTTTATATGAAATTAAGGAAGGAGATTGCTAGTAAGAGGAAAAGAAGGGACGATGAAAGAGGAAATTCTGCTGTGAAAAAACAACAACAATGAGTTGTTAGAATAGCGATAGTTTAATTCGGTAAAATGCTTGAAGAAATAAGCTCAAGATATTCGAGAATTGAAACGTATTCAATTTGCTGAACAAACAACATTTCAACAGCTCACGAATTTTTCGATAGTATAATTCCACGTTTTCAAAATTTAAGTTTCATTGTCTTCTTTCAATTGTCCAACAGAAACATCGCAACTGTTAGCGTAGGGTTTGTGTCAATCATTAAGATTACCACACATCCCACACTTTATGCTGTAAGTGACTCACCTTTCGATATCGCAATACTAAAGCCTTATAGACAACAAGTACATTTTTACTCCCAATATTCGAAGTGATAGCAATCTCAGTCGATATGAAAACGAAATGCTGAAATCGTATACGAAAATTTCTCGTCTATTTTTTTTTTTCATTTTTTCTCCACCTTATCCAACTCTTACTTGTCTTAAACGGGTGTGATCTCAATACCTATGAGTACAATCCCACTTCTACCTTAAAATAATGAACAACCGTAGCAGAAAGCAGTGATCTTATCTATGTATCATACACCTCTGCACATTCCTTTTCATAAGGACGTCTAATTTCGATTATCTTTTATGAATGGCAAAAACAATTTATTTTGGCATAAAAGATTCATTTAAAACAAAAAAAATTAACATAAACCACACGTCTCAAAAAAAAAAAAATCCCCCCCCCCTCTCCTATAATCGATAATTCCTTTTAGTGTTCAAAATTCCCGGCGATTTGTGAATTTCGTTAAACGCACGAGCATGCCGACATGCCAAACATTAAAAAACAAACAAAACAATTTTTTTTTTCACAAAAAGAATTACGTAGCCAATATGTTCTCACTTCCGTATTGGTTGGTTTCATTACTCATCCAAATAAAAAAGAACCCATTTGCAGCTCCAATGATAAGTGAAAAAACAACAGAGAATGCATTGCGCGAAAATATTGAAAACGTATATAAATCGAGTTTTCAAACATTTGCCAATGATCATCTCTAGTCACAAACATTCGTCATTACAAGGTGTCAAGTTGACTATTGAGCTCTATATCGATCACGGCTATCATTCAACATCGATGATCGCCCACCAGTTGTTTCAAACAACTTGCATACTTTTATGCATACTTTTGCATAGTCATCATTTTATCCCTTCTAATCCTCGAAGATTTATCACTACAATTCAACGTGGATAAAAATTGAACGGATTGAGATATCTCACTTGGGATATCGTAAAAAAAATTAAATATCAATTAGAAATGTAATGAATCTATGAACGAAGCGAATTAAAACGGGAATAAGCAAACGCTACCGAAGTGATTTGATGATATGCATTGAATGCATCGAATGCGCACTTATTCTGAACGCATTTTTAGCAAAAGACCACTAAAATAAAAATACTTTGAAGTAAGTAGAGTATTTAGGAAAATATTAATATATGTCCTTATTATTCTCGTTTATGATGGATATACCTTCATAGAGTGATGAATAGAAAAAGTAACTGGCCCATTTTAGATGTGTAAGAAATATTGCATAGTCACGAGGAAATTTTTCTTTTTTCTTAAACCACATCACAATACATTGCTAGCTCAATAATTGCTTCTATAGAAGGCGCCACACCTGTATATATCACTAATTTATGTTGTTTAACGTATTACAATCCAACTTGATCCCATCCCTATGTTGTATTGTCAATCGCTGCAAGTATCTCTCGTATATGCTGCATGAAAAAAAAGGCGAATCGAAATTCAAGCTAAACATTATTTTCTAGTTCATTTAACTCATTATAGAGATTTGTAGAAATCAAACACGATTTAATACTTCAATTAATCTAATTCACCAGGGGAATCAAATGCACCAAAAAAATGATTCCTTATACATTACCGATTTTACTACAAATAATCGATTTTTTTTTTCTTTGTAAAAATTATGCTACAAATAGGATTGGAAAAATTTTACACGAATGATGAAAGCTTTTTTTTTTCTTTTCATGAATGCGCTTGAAATCGCAATGTTCAGCATAATGTGCAACTCATGCTCTCAACTGCTCAACAAACGAAAGCATTTTCCAATAGAAGAATCTAAATTGCAACTCTATCGACTCCGGAACCTGCTCTCTTATAGAATGACGTACTGCCCTCACCTTTTGATAAACAGCCTCATATATGTGGAAACATTCATTTAGAGTAATTTGCGAAATCCACTGAGACGAATTAATAAAATTTGGTATGTGATATGATTCGTTTCGATAAAATCATCAACATAAATCGAATAATGCTTAGGTGGAAATGAATGCTTTGATTGGCACAACAAATTCATTAATGCATATAATCGTATAATTGCATTCGATGAGCATCATTCCACCGAACATCTATAAAGTTTATCAAATTGGATACCTACTAGATAATGATATGATAATAGAACGATTGCAATAAAATGATGTCACTTATTTTTGAGTGAAGTTTTAGAAATAAGAGCTCAAAGAGCATAACTGCAATCAGCATTAAATAAAAACAAAAGCAATTTTTGCAGCCTTTCTTGCTTACGAATACTTTTTTTTTACAGCAGCTGTTGGTTGTTATTGATTAATGCTTATTTGCTTATTGCTAAAAACAGAAAACAAGTGAATGCATTGAAATGAAATAGGATTCGAGAGTGGGCTACACGTGAATTTCAGATAATCAAAAGAATAACAAATGAATAAGATGGAGAAGTTGCTGCAACAGGTGCTCGAGAAATGAAAGATGACACCAACGCATACCGATCACACAAAAACATCCTTCAACGATCGATGCTACGTTTACGTTAGTGCTGCGTTCATCTAAGTCATCCTGCTTTATGGCATACTTCATTCAATTTTCATAAACTAATCGCAACGACATTCTGGACGAAATATGATTGAACAACCCCTTCTTAGACAACGAGAAAGCAACTCTTTTCCCTTAAAACCATACGCCTATACAATACACCTATGAGACGTCACATTTAAACCAGTACATTTCCACCGTTCATTAAACAACAACAACAACAACATCTAAAACATCACCTGTATATTTGTAACTTTATTACATTCCTAAAAATCCTCACTCCTTCCACTACTTCCAACTGCTCTAAATAGGTTGTACTTCTTCACCATTTATTTCATTAAAGCATTCTTCATAGTTTCTATTACAAACTGGTTAATAAGATTTATAACCAATACATAAAACAATGAATATACCAATTAATTCATCGGTTAAAAAAAACCACATCACATTACCTATGCATTCATCGAAAAAAAACAGGATATGGTGAGTACGATGTTAGAACAGCGGCCTATCGATAAAACAAACATTCAACGTTTCAACTATAGTTATGGCAAATACTTTTTACTTTAAGTATAGCAATCAAAATTGCAATATATTTAAACGATCAGCACATTAAGAACATAAAAAATCATGATTAAATGGAATCATTTAAAGAAGCATAAAAATTTGAGTATATCCTGAACGATATTTCTACGTTGAGTCGCAAATCATACTGAATAAATATTTGAATGAGGGATGTGTACCATTATCACATAGAGTACCACAACGACGATGGAAATTCTCCATAGAAATAATTGTATCCACTAATATATTGAAATAATTTATATCGTTCGGAAAACGAAATGCAAAAAAAAAAAAAAAACTATCGCAAAAAATGATAAAGTCAATCGGTCTTTCACCCTAAAATAAAAGGAATATTATCAACGAAGATTTACATGAAATAAGCTCGTTTATTGAGTCCGATGTTCCTTACAATGAAAGAGTTACAAAAAAACTCAGCAACGATAAAAACTATTGGCAATGATGAAAACTACTGACGCTATAATAGGGGCAGTTCCATATGAAGGGAACAAACAACAAGCTGAAGGAAAAATATTTGGTGAAATGTGCTACAAACAGTTGCAAAGGATTGCAGGGATCTACGAACGGTGTTCGCCAAAAACAGTTACGTACTATGAGACTTCATTATTATTATGACACATACAATAGTAGACCGTGGTGATGAGCACGTTGCATATTTTGCAAAAGAAATGCAATGCAATAAGAGCAGTTCCGATGTCTGCGAATTAAGCGAAACCACATTTAGGTGGCATATGTCTATACATGCCCATTATTGAAGGTGAACATTAGGGAAATTGCATTAAAGTTTCATCGCAATGACGAATACAGTCATAACGTATTGAATTCGAATATTTATGCAAACATTTTATGCATAAAGTATACCTATTTTAGGGAATAGCCTAAATAAACGTCTTTCACCTTCCCCTTCACTTTCCATAATTTGGGGCTCAATCCTAGAAAAACTTAACTTTTTCAGTCAATACTCTTAAGCATCGAAACGTCGGAAATATTCCAGAAGATCCAATGACTGTGAAAACTCTAACAGCGATTAGGATCGGATTTTAAGAACATTACGCTGTATGAAATAGTCTAAAACCCATGACGGTGATTAATGACTTATATAGATACCGCCATAAAGGCATCTATATCCTGTGGTAGTTTTCGCGCAGCCAGTTTATTCAAAACATACAGCATCCACTAAAAAAATTCAGCCATCCAATTCGTACCCGCCTTTTTTCTACTTATAGGGTGAAAAAAAACAACACCTTCGAAAAAGCCGAAAATCCTAATATGACCACAATTTGACGATGACCTTGACCTCCTTGAGGCCCAAGGTCAAGCTTTCGATTTTTCACAAGCATCACTTCTTGTATCACCATGCACGGAAAGTTTCATCGATGAAATTAGACACTGATAAACAATTGTGATGATAAACAGTCATATCTGACATGGAATTTGCAACCTTTTTTTTGCACGCAGTAATTAATTTTTTCTTTTTCTTCTCACTTATATAAGTCATCTCCTACTGAAAAATCGCCCCATCGTATGCGATCAAATTTGGAAAGTGATAAATTTCTATGTGATTAAAAATCAACACACTGCCTGCCTCCAATAATTTCTAGATCCACAATGCAATTGCTATAAAATTAAGCGACCACATAAATAATAAAAAAATAAAAACAATATTTCCAAAATAAACGAACAATTCTGAAAAATTGGCAACTATTTCCTTTTATTTTCGAGTATTTTCCTACAAAGATCTAAAAAAGCGAATGAGATAGCATCAAGAATTGTTGCTCACTCATTCGCTAAGAATAGACAATTCGCCAATAATAAAACTCAATTAGCATCATCACCAACCTTCTTCTATATTACCCTTTCACAATACCCTCATAACGGAAAGCGTAAAAAAAAAACGCACCACGTTTGTAGATAATAGTCGGTCATTAGGAAATGAATGGGAAGGTTAAAAAAAAGCTCATAAGGGAAGCGGAATCCTCTGATTAATACATTATTAATTTTGAAATAAATTACAGAGAAAGAGAAAAAATGAAAAAATGAAGCAAGGTAAATATATTAAAGAGTGGAAAGAGTTCCCGTTGAATTCCTGGGAAACTATGGATCTTCCTCGTAATATCGAAGAAGTAAACTGCACAATTTACATCTCTATGTTGTACCTTTGTATTAACACAAATATAGCCAAAACAGACTGATGATACAATCCCACCAGAATATATTAAATACCCACTCACATCACTTATATAGTCCTGGATATGATCCGAGAGGTGACGTTTATTGTCGCTAGAATACATCGAAAGTGTGGGCAACGTTGGTAGTCTTCGAATAACAACGCCTTCTGAAGTTAGCATCAAAACGGCCGTTTTCCTTAAGAACCGCCTCACTGCCACAATGTTTCGTGCACAGCTTCATTGTGATTTTTGTCCTTCTCTTCCCTTATGGAAAATTACACCTGATAGCTATTCGGATAGTACGAAACAACCAAAATATAGTCTACCTTAAGTAAAGAATGTAAAAATAACCACCATGTCTTTACTACCATCACTAAAAATATGAGACACCGATACTGTCCTACATCGTTTTAACACCACGAAAAACGCTTTAACTCATTTTAGAGGATCCTAAGCATCCTATAACATGGATCTATAGAATCTTGCTTCTGGATCATCAAAACCACACTAACTGAACCACAACATTCGAGAGTCTATGAGCAACGAGCTCTCTCCGAAGCTATTGTTATCATGGTAGCAAATAACCGCAAAAATGTTCTCATAAAATGCCCTATGAACTTATATTTACATATTGGCAACGTTCATTGCTATGTCCATATATGTCTTAATCCTAATGGCTCAATTCCAAATGTGACACAATGAAAATGTCCCAATGCGCTAATTTTATGCCACATAAAAATGGCAAAACGCAACTAACTCATGAAATAAACGCTTTATTATCGCAATTTCCTAGATTGCAATGTCAGTATGCAAATGCTTCATAATGTAAGTTTCCTTGATGAACATATACATCCGCGTGGATCTCCACAAATACCTTGTAGCATCTAGAACTTCCGTCTAAATACAGCACCTAGTAATTCACTTATCTCTAACAAGACAGAATACAGTTTATTGTGGGCGTGATTTTCCCAACGAAATTAAGGTTCTTCTTGCTCAATTTCTGTGCAAAATACTCTTCTTATGGTAAACTGGTTGCATCAATATATAGTAAGTGCTATATATCTAGCATATGCTTTCATAGTGATTGCACATAAAAAAAATTTAACTATAAAAAGCGTCCTAAACAAAAGACTGCAACAAAAAGAAACATAGATATGCTCGGGAATACTGTCTTTATAATACTGTCCCAGTATCAACCAACTGAATATGAACTAATTAGGTGGTCACTAATGATATCAAAGTGAGTAATTACTGCAACTTATACATGACTTCGAAGCCATCTAAATTATGCTCAATGAAGACAAAGATTGTATGCACCGGAAATATAGATGCTGTAAATTGTGCAATTGACCTTCATTAATATTTCGAGAAGAAAATGAATGAAGAGAATTTTTTTTTTTACATAACAACTAGACAATGCTACTCTCAACGTTACAATATTGCCATAACTAATCGTGGTGAAACTTAGGCACACTGAACGATTCCAAGAGAAGAAACCAATTGCAAATGCGTAACGATCGTTGCATAATCTCAATCCTAATTGATCGCATCACTCTCTACTATTTCTTTATATATGCGCTATACTTTAGCAATATTATTCACCATTATTCTAAACAATAGTGATTTTTCATAGAAGAATACACATTAAGAATCACTTCAACAATGCAAAGAATACTCAAGACAAACGCATTTGGGAAATCATTAAAGCTCTTTTGAGTTCTTTCGTTTTACAAGTGGGATGGTTTTCTCAGAAGAAAAATAAAAGAAAAAGAAGAAAATTTGCAAGAAATGTTTCAAATTTTTCAAATGCGATAAGATAAATATCGCTTCATTTTTGTGAAGTAAAAATAAAAAAAAATAAAAAACAAACGAATTGCAACAATAAATTTTCCCTAAATATGCTCACTACGGGCTCACTGATAATTGCTATGAAAAATTTCTCTTTTTGTTATAAATAACTTCTAAAAATAGTCGCTGATCAAATTTCAATAAACATTCCACATCTCTCTCTCATAGTGTAAATGTTTATCGAGAAAAGCGATGTGATAATAATATCAAGAAAGAAATTTTTGCAATGTAAATGATTTTTCCCCCTTTAAAATATATAAATAAACAATGAACAATACAATTTGGTGACATATTCTTTTCAGATATTCATAATGCACTATATTATCCTCAATCTTGCGATAGAAATTGAGCTCAAGATTAAAGATGGTAAAATTTTTTGAACGAAATTAAATACATCGCCGGAAGTGTTGTTATATATTTCCCTCCTTATCTGAATATTATTGTAATAGAGTAGTAGCGCCGCATATTCCCACATTTCAAAACAAGGGAACTACGATCATGTTAGCTAATCATAGTTGAAGCCTAAAGATTTCGTAGGTACTGGATTGTGAATCATAAATCCACGAATAAGCCAAATATTTGCTTCATAAGCATGAAGGAAAAACTAATCCAGATCGAAGTTCATTGAGACCATTAAAAACAAAACGACATCATTGATGAAATACAAATCATTAGTTCGAAAAAGAAAACAATAGGAAAATAAAAACTTATAGCTAGAGAACATAAGATATTCAACAATAAACCAATTATAATGCGCTCATTCAAATATTTGAATAAGAAATAAAAAGGAACAGAAAAAATAATGAAAATTGTTGAAGAAATAACAACGTGAAGTTAAGGAAAAAGAAATAAAGCATTGATTATGAAGTTCGTTATGACGGTTAGATTAATATAGAAATACTGTATGAAAATTTTATTATAGATAATAATAAAAATATAAATATAATCAATAAAAGAATAAATGCACACTATTAAAGTAAACCAATGTGATCCTATTGCATTAAGATCCATTCTAATAAATGCGATATTGGCAATAAAGCGGCAAAATTTTATGACGATAGAATACGCAACGTTCTTCATTCCAGGCACTTTTCTGGGATAATATCGTAGGATTTTTCAAATTAAAGCATAATCCCTTCCTCTCCTCTCCCCTTCCGCGCAGTGAAAACGATTCTTTATACACAGAGATTCAAATGACGTCATTTGACTATTGAAAAATTGAATATTTGTGAGCTGGAAAAATTCACTCGATCATTGGATCTTTATTGAACTAAATTTGTAAGGTTTTTATAGCCCTCTAATATTCTTTATATTTTCCAACATTTTACTTATTAATTATTAACTAATATTACTTATGACTCTAATATCTGCAAAATAAAATGATATTAGAATATATAAACACTTCCGATTATAAAAAATTTTTCGATACATAGCTGAGATTAAGGTTAGCCAAGATTAAAGCACATATTGCACGAAGATAATATCGGTAATGTCACACTGAAGGAACTTTTTAGTTGCTTTCTTTCTTTGATGAAATATCATCAAAATAAAAGAGCCTTATGTTTAAAACATGATCGCGGTGGTTATCGTTTTGGATGATCCAAATAATCTATATTCAACCTTTCCTTACCACCCACTCCTCCTCTCCCAACCCCTCTTCCCCGTCTTCTCCAACTGCCCCTGCTAACCTCTATCGTTCGTTGCATGATTCTACCAGCGACATCCATATTCTACAAATGGATCTTCATCCATTTGCCAAATGGTTGAAATTATGACAGCTGAATGTTTGTCATGAAAAATGTCATGTGCTTCATTATTAACTATTGGCATAAATGACAGATGCTAATAATGATCAATATCAACTGCTTGGATATTGAATCACTTTGATGCATCAACTATAACGCGAGGGAATGATTTTCTTTTACTTTAGATGAGGACCCCATTGTTATAATCGGTCGTGAACTTTACTGCAGTTTGTAATTTTTTTTACTGGAAATCGTTGGAAAATTCAAACTGGAATCGCTCCTTCGCAAACGTCTTCCTCCTTTTCGTTGTTCATGCCTAAATACTTTTTCATGCCTTCCCTCCTGGTGACCTTAAAATAAATAAACAAATAAATAAAAGACAATGTCCGAAAAAGAGAAAATGTCAAAAACAACAGCCACAGAGTGTGTACTTTCAGGACAGAAATCCTCTAAGCCACTGATTTGTGTAGATCTGCATATGGTTTATGAATAACAAATTATACGATGACATTATTCGCTATACGAATATAACCGATGACACGAATATATAAAACATGACGGGCGTTATTCCTGTATTCTTTTATCAATCGGATTATCAATGAATATCGGATAATCCATGGATATCCTTCAGCCCCATTTAGTTCCAGGAAGTGTTTTGATGATGATAAAACAAATGAAATTCAAAAGAGTTGAAGCAAGAGGGCATAGTACTTATTTATAAATATATCTGTTTTCTAAGCCACAGTGATTCTGCACTCTAATCGAGGAAGCGGATCGACGATTAAAATGAGCAACCTTTCACTCATCAAATCGAGGTGTTTACATTTAAAAAAAAAAGAAGAGGTAAACTGTTGATTTCAAGAGTTTGAAGGCATGAACTACATTATATGGACAAGTATGTTCAACGCCCTTTCCAGGTATATTTGCGGCTCATCAAAAGGTTATCAATTGCTATTCAATGAAAAGACTATACCTAATGATTTTCTTGCTCACTTTCATTCTCATCACATTAAAAAAATTCCCTTCATATTCTGTCAATGAAATAGTTGCATGCTGACCAAAGAAACAATCAATTCTAAAATATTAGGCAACTGATTTTAATTTGAAATGATAAGCTGCAAAATTTTCCCTCTTAGATGGTGGGTGAGGGGNCGTTCCAAAAAGTAGAAAAATCGAGCATACCCTTTGGACGAAGACCATACGTTCTACAGTTAATCAACTGATGACAACCGCTTAAAATAGACAAATTACGCTTCAAACACTCATACGGAACAATTAATTAGATTATTTTTATTGTTTTATTGCTCAAAACAATTTGTATATGAAGCGTACTACCAGTATTTTCCATTCCAAGTTTATGAATACTTCATTTATTCATCGTCGATCAAGTTTTTCATAGTTTTTTTTTAGTAAACTATCGAGTACTCAACACTATACGAGCGACGAAATGTGGCGAAATGCACACGTGAGTATAGACAGCATGTATGGTGGGCGCAAAATGAATGAGGGCCCCAAATGGCCATTTAAAGAGACGTCTACAACTTTAAAAACGCTTTCCATTCTGCTGCTTCACACCGAAAAATGCTTCATCCAACATATTAACGAATATTTCGGCAATGAGGGAAACTATGTTCAAAAAACAGTATTAACACACACCAATAATCTACATTCATGGATATATATATATATATATATATATATATATATATATATATATATATATATATATATATACTGTGATTTGCTTGTGCAGACTAAAAACGCATGCACACTTACGTATAAAATATTCATCGCTGTTGTATTTAACTTATAGAAACAGTAGTGAATTACGATCAAATGGATTCCACAATTGAAGGATCTAAAAGTGTATAGTGAAACGTATTGCGCTTCACAACAAATTCATGAAGCAATGCAGCCGCATTCCCTTCATATAAGGCTAATATTTACATAGTGGAAAGGGATGGAAATTCGAATCCACACAAAACAGATGTCCCCAATCGAAATTAATACATTTTTAATTATATAGGTCACTGAATGGAGTTATAAGCAAAAATCAATTCTTCAAACGGCTAAAATCAACCAATGAATATAGAAACGTCTCTAGGAGCCCTGTATGGATGCTCAATAAGCCTTTCGGTGACGTTCCTTCTCGGGACCCGACTGCGCGCAATGACCGCTTATTGACGAAATGACGTCATGTGTTTTCCAAGCGAGCAACGCTGCATTCACATTCACCGTTTGAAGCGTTTTCATCCGTATGAATATACTCCACTCGAAATACGATTCAAATTCTCGTTGAGTGTATTAGCCAATTTAAACTCGTTTCCCCTCTTCTACACTTAAATTCCTCTATCTTTATATTTCTCTAGTACAAAAAGATATTGAAACCCACACTTATCGATATGAAACTTTCAGGATGGCACTCTAATGAGGCACAGGATGCGACTGCAAATCCACAAATCAAATATCCTCAATTCTGCAATACTGCTACACTATGACATCATTCTTACTCAATTTTTTTTATCCCTTCTCTCGTCATTTCGACGATATTTTTCTATCTATTATAACCTCAAGAAGAACTAATGACTAGCAGCTCTCAAGTAAGATAATCCTACGATTCAATAAACGTTCACCGCAGTAACTTTCAAAGAGACTGTCAAGCCGACTATAAAATACTCTCAAAAGCAACTTCATTTACCTATACTTTGTGAGTTAAGTCTTTCTGCATATTGCGTCATTCCAATCAATCCGGTTTAACAATCATCGTCCAATGGCATATTAATGAATTAATGACGATTCGCAAAGCTCAATATCAATGTTCGGGGAACTTATACGCTCAAATCAAGAGAAATGATTTCCCAAATGATCGTTGTTTTCTAGGATGTGAAGCAATACAAAGTGATTCTCCCCTGAGTAATAAACAATTAAATTGAATTAACATCTTAATTTAAATTGTTCAATAGTAGAATGAACCTCCTAATTACTACTTTTCAGATATCACCAAATTTATTGCAATAATTGCAACGATTTGCAATAATCACAGCGAAATACAATAATCACAGCCGTTATTTTAGAATTAATTGCGATGACGTCATTTGCGAATGACGTTTAATATTTCCATTATTCCGTAGACAATAATGTATTGTATTCGTGCTTTCGATGAATAGAAATCCCAACGATTAAGGATAATGACTATATATAGTCAATGATGCACTCAATAAACACGATGAATTGTATTTCGTTACGGTAGGAACGATTCATAGTGCTATCGCATTGCGCATTTATTCGCAAACACATAGAGGGGAAAAAAAAACAAATAAAACAAACAACAAACAAACACGTCATCTTTCTATGAAAGTCTCGCTGCATAGTTGCTATTTTCAATAGTAAAATTTAAGCGCATATCTATGAATAGATCGAAAGATGTATTCCAAAAAACCCCGTCATAGCTAGTTCCACTTAGTTCCATCTATACATCCCAATACAACATATGCTCAATTATTTCATTCTTTTTAGAAAGGATTTCCCCACAAAAGCTTTAGCTATCTGATCTTACTATAAAACGACACTAAACTTCCTAAAAATTAAATGTTGTTTTTCATTTTGATTAGCAAAGTACCAAATGAGAGAACTTTAAATGGTCAAAACAATGTCGTTTACTTCCGTCTCTACCGTTAGATTAATTTCATCGAGGTTAACGCTATACTAAATGATCGTGTCTTTGTTAGGCCAAACAAATCATGAGCCATCTAAAACCATGACTGCTGTTGAAGATTTTAAAACTATATTCCCCTCCTCTGTTCCCTGTACCCTTATAAACCTCATATCAATTTTGGCTATTCTGGATTATGTTTGTTCATAAAAATGATTATTATCCAATTTTATTGACTATTTGCTTCAATTAACGCAATAATTCGACTTCTAGCTATGTGGATCAATTGTTTATTTAACTGCTGAGATCTTACGCAATTCGACAAATCAAATATACGAAACGCAAAGGCATGTCAGAGGTGTTGGTATAATATGTACCTTTGCATTTCTCTCATCTCAGCAATTAGTTTCATTAACTCACAACAAGAAAAATCAACGAACAAAACAATGCCCTCATAACTTAGTTAGCATAAAAGCTCGGACATATCCTCCTTAAAAGATGTAATGCAAATTGACCTGCGAAGATCAAAAGGAAACGATTGAAGCTTTATGCATCGTTAAATGGGTTGGACCTTTTTCCAATTTTCAGCAATTAGTTTCATTAACTCACAACAAGAAAAATCAACGAACAAAACAATGCCCTCATAACTTAGTTAGCATAAAAGCTCGGACATATCCTCCTTAAAAGATGTAATGCAAATTGACCTGCGAAGATCAAAAGGAAACGATTGAAGCTTTATGCATCGTTAAATGGGTTGGACCTTTTTCCAATTTGATAGATCAAAATGATCTGGTTATGTCTGGCCATCGTAAGGTGTAAATTATGCGTCCATCAAGTTTCATAACTACAGCTTCATTGGTTTCCTAGTTGGAAGTACAAGACATATCTACAAACAAATACACACACACATACATATGCCAAAAGATTAACATCATTTGGAAGGGGAAATTTACACAAGATGTCTATCCACTGGCCAAAACAATTCTATTGCATATATCTACATAGAGATATTAAAGCGAAATTCTACGGGAAAAAAAAATTAATTGCACACTGAATTACATTCAAACGTGCATTCTTCTGATTGATTAAATTACGTTGTTAATCTAATCTATCAACATAGGAAAGATATATCGAAGCATTTAGATCGACCTCGTCAACTTGCCAATAGTGGCTAACTTTCTAAGCATATTAAATCCACTCAATTGACTGCACATAATAGTCAGGTGTGCCCAACTTGTGTCATCGCTACCAATTGCAAACAGATGTCAACTCTGGCTGTCATACAAACCTCAGCAAGCTGTGTCCAGCTGCGAGAGTCGATCCACCATTCACGCATACGTCATTCGAATGTACTTCATCGACGTCATAATACGTCATTCATCACACATTCGCCATCTCATATCCGCACCACACACACACACACATACACACACACACACACACATCGGCCTTCATTTGCAACCCCCCCCCTTTACCTCTCAACATAGAGAGGTTGGTCGTTAAGTGTCGCCCCTCCTCTATACATTAGAGTGAGGGACATCATCCTTTGATGGGTTAATAGGCCTCTCGAACATGGACAAACTCTTATGAACCACTTGAGCATATTAAGACACTCTCGTCCTTTGTGTCTCACTGAAGCATCCGACACATTCACATATTGCAAATGTTTCCTCTTTTATGCTTTATAATAGGTTTCCGATCGAACGATGTTATGACGACATTATAGAGATGAAATTATACAACGAGTTTCGAATTAAATGCATCGCTTTGTTGCATAAAAAATATTCATATTACCAATCAGATATAAATTTTATTTGGATGGAATTTTATGAATGGTAAAGAGAAAAATTAGAGAAAGAATTAAATCAGAGAAAAAAAAACACAAAAATATAATGATTTCAATTTTAATAAAATTTATTACAGATAGAAATCCAGTCTCTTTTATAACGCTTTCTAATTTCCAATAGCCGATGGATAGAAAGGTTAGCCTTAATGAACGATCACCGTCAAATAAACAACAGATAGATCACACTGTACCACTTCTACCACACCTTCTGATCTGTAGCTTATACGATTAAGCCTTAAACAAATCTTCTACCACCTCTATCCCAATCTTTATCTTCCACCTTATACCCCACATCATTAAATGTTGAAAATTATTTGCACAACACCATACATTGTATTGTATAATACTCTCACAACTTTAATATAAAAAACTCGTAAAAATCCGTTGAATGGTATACTATAACTAGGGTCATTTTCTCTTTGAAGTAGTAAATATCGAGCAAGCAGAATTATATAACAAAAGGTTCACCATCGAGGACCATCTAATGCACTAAAGAAAACCATGCTGAAAACAGAACTTTCTAGGGTGGAGGAGGAAAGAGAAGGAGGAGAGAGCGAAAGGATGGACTTAGGTTTAGATCCGGAATTTTCCACCGAACTGTGTTAGATGGAACATAATAAATATGGTTTAACAAGTCCAACTGAAGAAATTTAAATACTTTTAGCGCAATCCAATCAGTAACGATTATAACAAAATAAAAATCGAACTCTATGATTTCCTTTTACAAAGATCAAGAATAAATTATATGACATAGCATGAATACATCAATTGTCACTTCAATTTAAAAGAAATCTAGATCATCGGTTGTTTTATTCGACTGGCAAAACAAGTCGCAGGGGTTCCAAAAAAAAGCTGGCACGATATGTACTTTTTATATTCCACGATATGTATATTCCATTTATATTTTTATATTCCATCACATAGCTTCCAATGAAGAGTAAACAATGACGCTTTTACCTTCCAATTAAATCGATCGCTTAAAGAAACTCTGCAAAAGGTTTGTTCTTTTTTTTTTTTTTTGCACTAGCATGACCTTTTATTGTCGTGACACGACTTCTCAAAGTGATTCAATGTAAAGGAGAAAATCGTCTTTCTACCTGACGAAGAAAGACTTTAATCCGATCAGAAAGAGGAATGGAACAGGACAACCTTAATCAGCGAAGAAAGATTCGGGAACAATCGCAACAACCATCCTCCAATAGTTAATCAATAAGTTCTTCCCGGGATCACGGAATTACATCATCTTAGTAAATGTTGCAACCTTGAATGCATCACTCTTCGTTCATATCGATCTTGCAACAATGTTACGCCAGACGGAAACTGTTATAAACGATACATAATGAAGCAAAGCATCCAGAATAGCGATGTTCATCAAGGATTTTAGAGATTTCTAGATAGAATATAAACATTTTAGAATAAAAAGAAAATCGGCGAGGAAGCACAAACCATTCAACCAATGAGCTGTCAGGTGGAATAAGTAAAAAAATGGAGAGTGGAGACAAGATCATTCATACGGCCTTTCTTCATGGTGGTCTAAAATTTTCACGGTGATTCATTACATTATTTTCAACGCACTAAATCCTCACGTAAGGTGACTTAGGTCGTAAGCGTGAAAAAAACCAAAATACTTGCACTCATACGATAAAGAATTATAGCCGACAGAGACAGGTCGACACTAGGGCGACAGGGAGGGAGAAAGATTCGAATTAGAACGATGTAAAATCAAAAGATGTTCTTCGTTAATTAGAAGAAGTATTTATTACATCATATAAATTTCATTATGAGGGAAATTCCATTAAATTTTATGATCAAATAATTTCAAAAAAATAAGCAAATTGCAATATTTATGATAATGTACAATTGTGATAAGTCCAAAGATGAGAATAATGGAAATGATTTTCTATATTAGGAAGGCGCATCTCTCAAGCAATAGCTTATCGCTACGGCGACCATAAAATAATATCTGCACCTTTCCTTAGAGAAATTAAATCTCGGGGGAATAGATAACATGTGCAAATAATAGCTTTGTTAAGGAGTAACACACAAAAAATAGAACTAAAATGGTATTGAATGAGAAGCGAAGGAAATGAAAGGAGACAGTGGGGATGGAGGGGAAGAGGGGGGAGGGGGGAGTGGGAGTGGTTGAGCTCCATATGGTTAACCGGTCTGATTGATTCTCATACTCAGCGTAATACTGAAAATGAAAGAAAGGATGATCGCAGAATAAATCCTCTATTCTATCCCCCCCCCCACCCCCTATCCTTATTTCAATAGCATTTGTTAGCCAACTATTTGAAAATTGTGAATTTCGATATTTCTACCTCAGTGGTGCATTTCCAATCATAACGCTTACTTAATTCAAAAAATTGTGAATTTAAATGCGAAACCTTCGCGAAGAGGATATAAATTACATTCACTCAACTAAGTAAGATAATAATTAGAATCTTCATTCCAATAAGAAGAATGCAAAAAAAAGGATGAATCATAAACCTTCCACTTTCCAGCAACACTCCATACATCCCATCGCCAATAACTATGAAACAATTCGCTATTCGATTAAGGGGATTGACAACTTTCGTTGTTTCCCCATTCCCCTTTAAAATATCCTGCCGATCACGAATTAATGGAAATGGGATGAGATAGTATCAAGGAAAATTGATACCTTCGCCGATTCCGAATCCACTAATGAAGTCCGCAAACACAGAAAGAACAAACTCCTAATGGAATGCTCAAATATGCCAACTTACAGCCGATTATACTATACGTTCCAGGCCCGTCGCTACTTTATTCAACACGTAGAATACTCCCATTCGAGGCCCTTCGACTTTCATTTATTTGCATGTTTTGTGAAAGCTAGGAGGAGTGATGATGAGGAAAAGCGGTGGGCAGGGGGGTGATGGTGGGACAAAATGGAACAAAGGAAGAACATCATCACGACAACATCATCAATAGCCTCATAACTTTTACCCTGGAGTGATCATAATAAGGTGCTTTACCTATCTTCTATAAATGTAAAATCACTATAAAGTTCATCCACCTATAAAATCTCCTATAAATCAATATAACGAGTGCAAATGTCATATAGGGCAATAAAGTTAGCAGGAATCATGCTGAAAAACATTCAGGAAGTTAACATGTGAGCATCGATCATATGCACGTGGCAATTCACTTAACTACGGTACCCTCAAACAGCAATTTCGTAATTGCGATGGCAAAAAAAGGGTGATTGATGTTAACGGAAACATAAAAGGCATCGGACACTCTTCAAAGACCACTTCACTATGCATATATTATATATATATATATATATATATATATATAATCAATAAGGATCGAAATAGGAGAAATACAAGCTCTTCGCCTCCTTCGCCGGTCCCCTTCCCTTTCTCTTCGCATCGCTATTCATCGTTCAACAGCACTTAGAGTGAATAGTTTTCAACTTTTCGCCAACTCAATCGCTAAGAAAATACGCACAAGCTTTTTTTTGTAATAAAATACAATATATGATATTGTATAAATTTATTAGCGAAATTTCTTTTATTTTCCTAAAATTTGATGAAATTTAAAATTGAATTATTTTTCTCCTTCAACAATAACAACAGCAAACGATCTATTTCTGAGTGTTAATACGATAATGCGTTGCGTATCACTATATTTCTGATGATTTATATTCATTTTATATATTACTCTTTATAAAAAAGAAAAAAAGAAACTCAGCTAAAGAAATATAGATTGAACTTAATAAAAATAAGAAATCGGTGGAAAAAAAGTGTCAATATGTTAACAGATACCGTCGAATTTATGCCACCAATAGGCAATTATACATAAGTAAATAGCAAATGGATGATCAATAGCAATGCACAACAACTTTCATTGTTTTTATCTATACGTAAGATAGTACAATGAACGGAAGCTGCTGCGGTCTCTTCAAAAATCCAAAAAAAAAAATCTATAGGTAAATACAATAAAATTTTGCTGACTTCTTCTATGGCGGATCCATGCACCATGGTTAAAGCATAGACAAAGGACGAAATGCGTAAGGCAAGAGATCCAATGCTCCATATCACGACCCTCTTTAATCTAATAGAAACGTCATACTAACACGTGGCATTAAATCTTTTTTTAAAAAATTAATATCAGTAAAAGGAAGTCGAGGACAATGGTAATAAAACTTATAGAGTATATCCCTAAGAAATTTACCTATTGCATTGTAAGGCATGAAACTTCAACAAAAAAAGAAATTGAAAGTAGCCGTTTATTAAAGAAATACGGGCTTTTAAGAAAAGTATTTGTCCATTCTTACAGATGTTGGGACTATCGACAAATTTCACCGACTGGCGCTCCAAGAAACCGGTTTGTCAAAGGTTGAGTTTCTTTGAGCATCAATAATCTCATCCTCAACTCGATTCTCTCTTATTATTGAAAGAATAAAAGTTTAAGCAGTAGTTATGCTAATACTAATATAAATAAAAACGCTCAAAATAACAGAGTTATAAGAGGAGGAAATATCGAACAAAAAAAAACCATAAACAGTCACTTTAAGTCGTTTTAATCATAAAGAAAATTGGAAGATAATCCGTCTATGCAAACAAAGAAAAAAACGTCATAGTAGAATAATTTCCGTCATTGCAATCTGATCATATTTTCATTCCTATAACTCATAAAATCCAAAATCTGATAAAATAGAAGATAGAAATGAAAACACTCATCGAAAATGCGACTAACAAATGCCAACCAACTAAACTTTCCCTCTGAGAATGGATCCATATTTGTATATATTTTAAAAGAAAATCACCACTATTCAAATTGCGCAATCATTACTGTTAAAGATGAAATAATATTAATTTAAAAAATAATAAATATGAGCATCAAACTATAAGATTTTTTCAATGATGATGTCACTTCCATTAGTGGTGATGATCGGAATTCATTGAAATAGGACTTCCTAGTGCTAATCGGCTCTTGAGTGGAATTCCCCATTTCCATTTATTGCATGCAATATGGTCAACACTGAGTGCGTTCCAATATAAGAATTTATAAGACGAGTGAAAACTTAATCTCACGGTTGAGAACGTTTCTACCTATTAAAGATTGCTGCAACGATTGGCTTGAAATCGAGAAGACGAACATAAAGAACTTCACTCACGTTAATGTCAACAACTCCCATAATGTTTTATATATATATATATATATATATATATATATGTTAAATTTGAAAATATGAATATATGAATATGTGCTAAATATATGTGAATTTAAAAAAAAGACGCACTACCGACGACATAATTCGTTTGCGAAAGAATTATCTAATATTGAAATTTGCACTTTTTTTTGAAAATCATAATTTGCATATTTACTGGATTTCATTTAAAAAAAATTGCTAGATTCCGATCTAAATGAAGTATAAAAACGATATGGCAACCTAAAAAACGACGTCTATAAAGATAGTAGGAAATAAAGATAGGAAATAACAAATAACTTTCACACCATAAAAATTCGTAAAGGAGGAGACACACTGACGCATCACTTGATAAAGTTTTTACTAAAGCATTATTCCTATAAACATTAGAAAGCTTTAATCGAAGCTCTACTCTCCGAGAAAAGGTCGAAATGCTTTCACGGTTATAAGTGCAAACGAATATCATCACCAAAGTCATATAATCCATATTGCAATACGAATCTCACTTGAACAAATAAGCCGATTTGTATATGAGTGATGCAACTATACATCAATGAACGTACGTGTATCTATCCGCTTTTTGGCTGCATCAAATTAAACAAAAAAAAAAATCTATGAAAGAGGAAAACTAGCTTAAAAGTTTAGCAATGTACTCATGTGCAATGACATCATTTCGATAGACCGTAATTCAATCACATTCACCCTCCCCCTCGATTCCCATCTCTTTCGCTTTTCTCTTCTAAACAACGAGTGGAAAATATAATTGCTGCAAATCTATGAAGAAATTTTTATGCGCGAGTTCTCAAATATGCCGATTTATTTTCATTAATCTATTATTGCCCCTCCTCCCACTCCTTCAATTCCTGCTTCAGTCACACCGAGAAATACTATGAAGATCGAATAAAGTGGGACATCGAAATCACTACACTACTCTCACCGAAAACTGCTATAGCCTCCTCATATAGTTTGGAAAGTCGAGGAACGCGCCGACCTTTTTTTCTTAACCAAAGCCAAGGCTAAAAAGTGGAAACGATTTTAACATTGTTTCTTTTTTTTTCTTTTTTTTTGCGAAAATTGCAGAAATAATAGATTAAAAAACAACTTAGAAGAAAGTGAATGACGATACTCTCGCCGTATGCAACGTAAAGATGGCACAAACTACAGCATTCGTGATCACTTAAACATGAGCACTTCATAAGCCGATTTACTGGTGGATCATAATTCAAACGGCTGGCAATACTAGTGAATAATATGCAAGAAGAAAATGAGATGCGCAAATGATTAGTTCACTCCTAGGGATAGCAGTGACAGGGAACGAGTAAGAGAGAAAGAGAAGATGGATCTTCCGCTTAGAGACAATAAGAAAACGAATTAGCCACAAGGAAGTAAAAACGAAACAACACTGTTAACTCACAACGAAATGTGTTTAAAATTTGGGAAAAACCTGCGAGTAGAAGACTTCCCTTCCCCATATGCTTTACCCCCAGGGTTGGGGGTAGTATAAATTGTGAATGGTCAAGAATCAGCTAAAATTAGTGGGATGAGATTTCTGAGTACGCTCTGTTCGAATTTGGTGAATGCCGCAAACCGATGTTTAGCGTTCCTTATTCCCCCTCCCATAGGATATGAGGGAAATTCCCAGGTGGGCGCTTGTTTGTGTATATGGTCTCGATGCAGGAAGCGGGCAACTTCGAAACCCGTTGGGATCATCAATCAATAAAACAGTGTTATTGCGAAATCTACAATTCCTAGCGGTGCTATGCTCGAATCAGTAAAACTCACTCTTCAACGCCAACCGGGAATATTCGCAAATTCTTAAGGGAGATGCAGCGGAAAGGGAAGGCCTGATTCGTATATAAAATAAAGAATCAAATACCCCTCTAAAACCTATCCAAAGCAGGTTTCGTTACATAACAATAAGTTAATAGCTTCATCTGACTGCCTCATTCACACGAAACTATCATTAAAATGAATAGAACTAACCGTTGTGAAGAGCGCAAGACGCGTTGATCAAATGTCAATAAGTTGTTGCATGCCGTATCGATGGATTCGGTGGTGCCTTGTTGACCGTCGACAGCCGCCCTTTCTGATCCATGCCGATATTTGCGACGATACCCTCCCATCATAAAATGATGTGAATTGAAAACTCCACAAACGAATGTACCACACAAAAATGTGTGCTTTCACTTGTAGTTGTTGTTGAAGAAAAGAAATATTCGCTAAGCCGAACGATTGTGTATCGATAAAAAAGACAGCTGCTCTCTAAGGGCTTCATTCGACGGCCAACATCGTCCCGTCGGGTCTTTTTATAACGCCCTAAAGGAGAAAAAATTATTTATCACCCACATCGTTATGTGCTTCGCGCCATTGCTATGCAAAATAAACATATTAAGACGAACAACACGTGGCTTAGAGAGCATAGACCGATGATGTGCCACCCAAAAGTTACAGTCACCCAAACACGTTCTCATTTTTCTGATCTTCACATTCCGAGTGGTGAGGATCTTTCATTGCAACATGAACTCTCTCTATTTTGCTTTATTTCCGCAAAATATTTGAAACATTTTACTTCATCTATTTCCCTATGCTCACAAGTGAGTATGAACGAAATTATGCATGAAAACATCGAAGACATACGAAAGAGGTAAACGCTGCTTACCAACATTTCGGATTCTCATATCAACCCATTGCTACGATAGGAAAATCGAGCTTTGCAACCTTTGCAACCGCACTTCCGTCGAGGCGAACAGTTATAGACGTGAAAACGATGTGCCCACCGATGGATTAATCAAATTGCCTAACATCGAGTGCATCTCGCAAAATTGCCAAAAATTTCGTCAATTTGCCAAAGTTTTACGAAACAGCACTAAATCAGCTAATTATTATCCTTTTTGATTATTTTTTGCTGACAAAATGAAGAAGCAAAACATTTCATAAGGAAATGGAAGGTTGTTAAATTCAAGGAGAAGACCTAGATGGATGACAATATTAGAGAGTATCCAGCCTCCGCTCTCTTAGGGAATCGCGATAGCAAGTATTGGGAACTCGATGTGTAGGTATTGCAACGAAGTCAACAACAGATGTGGCAGTCGGCAATTTCACCTCGCTGGCTATATCTAATGGCTATTGCAAAGCTTTAACGTCTGCAACATTTGGCAGTGCTCACGATATTTTATCCTTAACGTCGCACTCCTTATATCACCAGGAAAGTAAGAAAAATCTACTTCTAAAAAAGAAATAAACCTTTAATATCAGTAATTTGGGCCATACAAAAGCGTTATGAACGATCAGCCCAAAAGTGTTTCTATCAGCAGCGCTTCTTGACGGTCTATTCCCCCTCCCCTTGTCACACCCCTCCCCCCTTTCGTAATTTCTTACACCTTTCCTTCAGCCTTTTTTCAAGTCGTAATACCATTTGGGATGCTCATTCCCCATATTTATTAGCAGACTCTATCCCTGGCACTTCTGGGAAAATACCTATATCCTGGTGTTAGGGATTCCCGATGACAGCTTCAATTTTTCCACCACCCCTTAACATTAGGATCACTTTCAAAATCTCAGAGGAACCAATGAATCTTCCCGAAAAATGGTATTTGCCAAATGCGAATAATTCTGTTTATTTTCTAAAACTTGAACACTTTCTCTGGATAATACTTGGCGAGCTTGTGCCATTCCATTCATAAATGCTATATTACGCTAGTTTTGAAAAATCCTAAATTATTATTCTAGCAGTTATCATTCCCAGAAGCATATGTTAATACGCTTCGATCATTATTGTGGATCATTGATCAAAATCGTCGAGTAATAAGTTTAATCTATGAGTTTCATCGTTTAATGCCATCTAAAAGGAGTGGATTGCATCTACTTTATTGCTATAATTTTATTTATTACCAGCCGAAACGAAAATATTAAACGTCTGTCACTATCAACAACGAATTAAGGCACTAATATTCCATATAAAAATATTTCCAGGATTATTCAAGTTCATTAAGCAAATGAAGCAAATTTCATTAATTAATGAAGAACGGATAGCAAGGCTTAAGTACAAATGTCAACAACGAATCGTATCGTATCTGAATGAAACGTATAATGCACACTGAATACTTTTGATAATAATCTGTTTTTTTTTTTGTATTTATACATTGCAAAATTAATAATCAATAGACAATACAGAACAATATATCAACTCAGTAATATAAACAATACAATAACGAATAATATAAAATAATTTTTCTTTCAATTATAAAAGTGAAAATGGAATAATTTCTCTTTTATAGCGAAAAATAATGTCAACTAGGAATA